>RJWT010043048.1:0-12021 GCA_004365215.1 Cuniculus paca | reverse complement strand
GGCTCTTCGGGGGCCCGCTGTGGAGGGTCATATGTCAGGGTACCTTGACTAATGACACCCCTTCTAGCTCAGTGTCCCTGGGAGCCAAGAACCTGGTCTCTTTTGAAAACCAAACTCTTGGTCTGAATGGAAATGGTATCTGAGAACGTGTCCTTATTCCCAAACCGATGCTCAAGAAACACAAGAGAGCTTAAGATCCTTCTCCACTTTTATTTACCCAGACAGCAGTGCACAAGTACGCTGTGGCCTGGGAAGCAGGGCTGCCATTTGCTCATTCTTTCGTTTATTTATTCATTCATTCAACCAATATGGATTGAGGGTCAGCTGAGGCTGGGCACATACTAGGTGTTAAAAATATCTAGAGTCAGAACGAGTCACGGTTTCTTTCTTTCTTTCTCTTTCTCTCTCTCTTTTCTTTTGAGACAGAATCTTACTGTGTAGTGCAAGCTGGCCTTGAACTCACTTATGTATCCCAGGCTGGCCTGAGCCCATAGCAATCCTCCCAACTCAACCTCCTGAGTGCTGGGATTACAGGCGTGCACCACCATTCACAGCTAATCAGAGTTTCTAACTCCATGGAATTTACACTCTTGCCAAGAAGAAAGGCCAAAACGAAACACAATACCTAAGACACCTACAAATGCACGCGTAGTAAAGAGGAAGTAGGGACAATACTAGGAAAAAAAAAAAGGAAACCAGGGGGTATGAGAGGGATGAAAACTGAGATCTCAGAAAGCTTTTCTGTGGCTAAAACGTTTGAACAGAGACCTGCATGAAGTACACGGGAGCTATCGGGTGATCTAGAGAAAGAGCATTTCAGCCAGAGGACACAGCAAGAGCAAAAGTCCCCCAGCAGGAGCTGACTTGGTTTAAGGAACAGAGAGAAGCCAAGTATGAATTGAGCAGAGAGAGTGAGGGGAGAAAAGGTCAGAGAGGCAGGAGAAGCCAGATAGTAGGGCCTTCCTGGCCACTGAAAGGAATTTCGGTTTCAAATGTGCTGTTCCAGAGTCCCAGGCAGTGAGTGTGTCACCTGGGTGGGGACAGTGACACAGGAGACAGAGACTGCAGAGCCAGGACACAAAGACAGCTTCATGAGTCAGCTCACCCAGCTCCCACTCTCACCTTGAGCTTAAAACAGCAAAGCAGCTAAGGATCTAGGACCCAAGAGGAAACGGAGGAGATGACTGTGTGTCTTGTTGACCTTGTCCATCAAAGCATTCGAAACACCAGTGCGGGTTCAGATACCTAAAGTTGGACCCTCCTTGACATATTCCCTACAGGGTAACTGTGGAAGCTCCCGTCTTTCTGTAGAATGATACTACAAGCCAGTTTCTTCTCCATACTTGTTCCATTTCACAGAATCCTACAGAAGCTCTGAATAGTCCCACTTTACAGCTGTGGGCACTGATGTGCAGGGCTGGGGCAACATGCTCCACGTCAGTAAATGCCAAGCTGCTGTGGGCAAAGTAAGGGTGGGTACAGCCCATGAGGGAGGTGCTCCAAGGAGCCAGCTAGCAAAGCACACTTCCCAGGTCCCTTCTGCTAGGACACGCTATGAGAGCGTAACCCTGCTGAGTCCTCTCTATGGAACTGTGGCTTTCAAGAACATGTCCTTCGGCACCTGGATTTGCTTTTTTTCTTGGGCTTAGAAGGTAGTCTAGAGCGGTGGGAAGCAGAAAGTCCAGGTGAATAAAATCCAGGCTGTGGCTGAGGCTCACAGTGTAGTGGTGAAGCAAGAACATTGTTAACAGCTTACCAGGGCCCCAAACAGGCACAGTCCTGCATTTCTGGCTGAAAGATGGGGTTTCCGGTTCCTAAGGCCTGCCGATGCCATAGGCTGGTTCTAGCTCCTCTACAGCACCCCAGGCTTAGCACTGTTTGGTGGTACCCTGATGAGCTGGGGGACTGTCGCTTCTTGATATGGGTGTGATTACTCCTGAATGATGGGGTAACAGCAACAACTATCATTTCTAAGCATTGTACAACCTCACTGTGAAAAGTGTTTTTACACATAACACCCTATTTACGCCTCTGAAAATTCCTGCAAGATAAGCAGGCATCCATCCCAGTTGTTTTACCCTAGTCGTGCCCTGCTGTGCATACTATAGTATGCTAGTATCCTATCACAGTACTTCCAGGATAGTGACAGATATGGAAACTGAGGTTCAGAGAGATGAATAACTTCCCCTAAGTCACACAGCTTGTATCTAGCTGAACAATGTCTGCCTGACTCCTGTCCTTTTTCTCCTCAGCCCCAGTTGACTTTTAAAAAAAAATTATCTTGAGATCTTTCCTACTGTATAAGAAGCCTGATATATTTATCACTAAATTACTAACAGAAGTAACACTCTGTGAAAACTCATCTATCAACTGACCCTGAAATGTTTTGAATGAATTTGGGAGCTGGAAGATTAGAACAATTGAATAGTTTAAAGAATTTTGTATGGGAGCTGATGTTGTATTAAAAGAGATCTTATTTTTGCAAATGTTACAACTAACAAGGCCTATGTTGCAATTTGGCTTCTAATTGTCCGGCAGGAGGAAAAGGTAAGTTGTCATTGTTGGTATTTTCCCAGTTACATTTGCATTTTCACTTTTATCAGAAGTCCACTTTAGCAAAGCAGTGTAGTCTTAGTCACTTGAAACCGCTCTTCTCTCGAAAACAATTGTAAATGTAATAAGCAAAAAATAATAGAAAATACCTACTGGAAAAATAATCCACCCCGGGTCAGATTCATCATGCAGACTGGTTCAGTCTTTTTATGACATTCTTATTCAAGAAGAAAAACTTGGAAATTTTCTAAATTACAAGGAGTGCAGGGAGAGGAGAAGGAATTGGATTTTGGTCCCACTGGGCAGGGATCAAGATTTCCTTGACTCTCAAGAACCATTTTACATGTTCAAATCGCTTCACAGCCACTGAATCTCTCTTCTGCATACAATAGGTATTGGTTGCTATGGGAGGATACAATAAGGTCAGGATTGCTTTAAAACTATACATAATAAAAACACATTTTGAGATTTGATTCTAAATGTTAAACTTAAATTTGAGCGATTTAATTGCCCGTTGAATAGAAATGAAATCCCACCAGTAGGAAGTTATTTCTTACAACCACTGTGTGTGAAATTGAAATCTTAAGATACCATTTCAAATATGCACTGTCTCCAAGGAGGTACTCCCCAAAGAGTTATGAAGATAAGAAACTGACCCAAAGTCATATCCAGTCGTCTCCTTTTCGTTACACACTCAGATCAAAGCAGAAGCATAGTATTAAAAGGAAACTTCATGTACAAAAGTTGGATGTTCTGAGGTTACCTCTTGGAACCCAAGGATAGATTTATTTCAATAACTAACTCGAGCGCCATAGGAAACTGGAGCCAGGAAACTAATAAATTACAGGATTTAATGGAAGCAAGCAGATGTACAGCATCTATCCAAAAAACAACCATTCAAATTAAAAAGGCATACATGCTATGTTTCCGAATGGTAGGGAATGAGCTGACCTTGCTATGTTTGGTCTTTTAATATAGGAAACAGTTTTTCAATGTGAGTAGGAAATTCTTATTTATTTTTCTGTTTTTTTAACACTTTTTTTTTTGGTACCTGGTACCAGGGATCAAACTCACAACCTTGAACTTGCTGGGCAGGCGCTTTGCCACTGAGCTATATCCCTGGGCCCCTATCGATTTATTTTTGAGATAGGTTCTCACTATGTAATTCAGGCTGGCCTTGAACTCCCTATGTAACCCAGACTGACCTTGAATTTGCTTCCTCTTGCCTCTCAGCCTCCTAGTGCTGGGATTACCAGAGTGTGTTGCTGCATCCAGCTGGAAAAAAATTTTTTTCTTTTGAGATAAAGTCTACCTTGACCTTGAACTCAAACTCGCTATGTAGCCCAGGTTGGCCTCAAACTCCCAGGAATCCTCCTGCCTCAGCCTTCTGAGTGCTGGGATTATAGTTTGTGCCATCACACCCAGCTGGAAATTCTCGTTTTAAACCCTCATCCACCTTTCAATGCTATCTCAGTAATGTCTTTTGCTATGACATAGCAACTGTCACTTATGAGCTTCTAATATAGGCAAGGTACTTTCCAGTCGATCAATTTCATGTCTATTACAACTCCATTCCATTACAAATCTATGTGCCACACTTCATGCACAGTATTTCACTGAATGCTCCCGGAGCACTGTGCCACGAAGTGTGCCGTTCCCATTTTACAGTGGGGGATGTTGAGATTTTAGACTTCTGTTCTGTGTTCAGGTTGCAGGTGGTAAGGGGGGAGTTAGAATACAGTTGGTCAGGCTCTGGATGTACTACTCACTCAGATGTAGGAAGTTTCCTAGGTCACACCAGCTGACACACAAAAGCTCAAATCCAGGGAGCTGAGTTCCAAAGTCTCAGCATTAAAGTATAACACTGACTGATTTTAAGTACGTAAAATTAATCACAACCTGTATGTTTATTTTATTTCTGACAGAAATGGTTGGAGAGTGGTAGGTTATGTACTGCGTATATAATTTAGGCTTGTCCCCCAAGTTCTAGGAATTTGCTTTTTTTGTTTTAATGGAAAGCAAGGGTCTGTTCAGGCAAGTGTCTTTGTACATAATGAAAATCCATCTTGAACTCAGAGCTGCCCTCCAGGCTTCATTTTTTGACACATATGCACACACAAAGAAATTTGAATTATACCCTTTAGGACCCAAGCATTGGGACCCTAAGACAAGAACACAACAGGAGCCTACAGACAACAGTAAATCCTTACTCTGTGAAATGTCAATGAAGATTTGGCTCCCAAGAGGGAAAATGAAGCGTCCAGGGTTTTACTTCTGATTTCGACCACCATTTTGTCAGCGTGAGCCCATCCAGGCTCCTCAGGGGCAATTTTAAAATGAGAATAAAATGCCTTTGACGGGGATTCAGGATTCTTTACACCTCTGGTGATTAGCATGGTGCAATGGGCCCGAAGTCATAATTTCTAAACTCAGACATTTTCCTTGAACTCTGAGGCCCAGAGGAACCCAAGTTTTCCTCCACGGAAGGGCACAAGGTTTGCCTCCTCCTTGCCCCTCCTGCATCCCTTTCTCTTCCTGGTGCTTGGAGGAGAAACCCCGAAGCCCCCAATTAGGTCTCTTTTCTTTCTCTTAGCCTTACTCAGGGCAAAATAATCTCCCAAGTAGCGTTCTGTCGGGAAAGCATTCTCCAGTCGGGGTATTACTGGCACTTTACAGGGGCCAGCAGAACCGCAGGAGTCCGCTCTTTGAAAGATGCTGAGGGAGGGAATTCTGCCGCCAGCAGATGGAGAGGAGACCGGGACCAGCGTGGTCCCTCCCAGCCACCCTCCCCTCGGGGTTAGCTACCCCCAGCTCTGCTCAGGCGTACCCAGCCCGTGCGGTCCCCGTTCGCACAGCTTCCTCTCCTCTCCGGAGCGCGGACGCGACCCCGAGCCCGCCGCCAGCAGAGCCGCGCTGTCCCTGGCGTCCCCGCGACCCGCGCCCCTGGACCTGGGACCTCGAACCTGGGACGCGCGCGCACGACAGCCACGCGGAACGCCCGCATTTCCGTAGGTGCTCGTTGTACATTCTTGTCTCTGCCTCTCTGGCTTGAGCTGTCCGGTGATGACTTTCAGCCTTTCACCGAAAGGGAACACGCGGAAGAGGGGGAAGCCCTGCGGGATGATTTAGTGGCAGGCCGGCCTCCTCTCCAAGGAGAGGTGCTTGCTGAGCGACTTTCTCGGTCCCTTACGCTGGCCCCTTTAAGAAGCCAAATCAGTCCAACTGCGGCTGCTGCTTGTGTTGCTAATCCCCACGAGCCCCGTTTAAAAAAAAAAAAAAGGAAGAAAAAAGAGGAGGGGGGACCGGGCAGCTGTCTCTTTAAATGTGATTTCCTTCTATTGTATTTGAATCGTGATCAGGAAAAAGGAAATGAAACCAGAGACAGAGGGAAGCTGAGCGAGAATAGACCTTCCCGAGAGAGGAGGAAGCCCGGGGAGAGACGCGCGCACGGCCCCCTCCTCGCGTCCCCAGGCCGCCGCCCCCCTCCGCCTCGGCGACGAGCCGCGCGCCGCGACCCGGGCCGGAGGGCGAGGGGCGAGGGGCGGCCGGGCGGGCGGGCGGGCGCGCACATCCCCGCGGGCGGCGCGGGGCGGCCCGGGCGGCGGCGACGGCGGCGAGCGGGACCGGGATGGAAGGTTAAGTGTTGCGCTGCTGCAGCCGCCCGGGGCCAGGCTGCGCGCCCCGGCCCCCGCCTCGGCCGCAGCGCGCCCGCAGCCCGGTGATTCGCTCTCTCTCTTTGGCGTTTGAAGGGAGCGCGGTGACTGTCCTTGAGCGCGGAGGGGCGAGCTCGCCGCCGGAGCGCCAGAGCAAGAGGAGGCGCCGGAGCGGCGGCGCGCGAGCACCCGAGGGGGTCCGAGCCCCGGCAGCCGGTCAGCCCCGCGCCACAAAGGCAGCGCCCCCGCCGCCCGGCACGCCGCCTCCCTCCCCAATGTCCTCGGCCATCGAGAGGAAGAGCCTGGACCCGTCCGAGTAAGTGCGGCTTCCCTGTCCCCGCCGCCCGCCGGGTCCGCGGCCTCGCGCCCGGAGCAGCGACGTGGCGCGGGCGGCCCGCGAGGGGCTCCAGGTGCGCGCGCGCGAGGTGACTCTGGGGGCCCTGGGAAGAGGATCCGGCGGAGGACGGTAGGAATCGAGGTCGGCGCGGCGCCTCTGGGGCCCCTCCGGGCTCGCAGGGACAGTCCCCAAAGCCCCGGCCGGCCAGAAAGTTTGCACGGGAGCGGGCACAAGGGCGCTTGCAGGCGCGCAGGTGCATCCGGGGAGCGTTCAGGGCTCTATTCTGCTTCCTTCTTCCCTTTTGCTCCTTCTCTTTGTCCGTTTGGTCCTGCAAAGGGGGACATTCCCAGTGGAGGCCTCCGGAATCCCGGACGACCCCCTTCCGGGCCCGCAGGTGGAGCGGCTGCACGGATAACGGGCGGGGGGGGGTGCTGCCTGTCCACCTCGGAGCTTGCCCGGGCCTCCAGAGACTTGCAGAGCCGCTAGTCAGGAGTTAATCTGGGTACCTGCACTCTCCGACCCTGGCGACGGAGGATGGAGGCCTGTGAACCTCGAAAGTTAGTGCACGATTTTGTGTATAGGTGGATTTTTCTGGGGAGCAAAATCTCATAGCTTTTATTATACTATTAAAAAGGTTTGGGTCAGGGAGCCGGAGCTCTCTAATGAGCATATGCTGCATCTATTTCCTGAGCCTTGCAGTACTTTGAAATGAACATGACCTACTCCCAACCTATACCCTGATCCATTCTGGAGTTTTAACTTGGGGAGCAAGGGGGGGTGTTTAAGGTATCATTTCCCTCATCATCGCAAATGGCCTTTTAAGAGTCATTAGCTGTCTGGTTTTGAATTTTTATTCCTTTGAAGTCCCCATCTAATCCTTTGAAGGGATTTGTTCCACAAGACCAGAGGAGCTAGTTAATGACTTGTCCATTTGTGCTTTTAAGAGGCATTTGTTTTGTTTTTTCTTTTCCTGCTTTAAAAGAATTGTGCTTTCCTGCTTGAAGTGCCCCCCCATTTCAGCCTTATGTGGTGTTTATTTACCTGGGTTTTGCCCTCCTGTTACCAGCATAAAAACTCAGCAGGATCCCATAAAACACAGGAAGTACCAGGATCCAATGAGAATCTAAACCTCACCTTGCAGTCTTGAAGGTTAAGACACCAGCTCTGTAACAAGCAAGGTTTTGTTGTAACAAAGACCCAGCTTCCTTAAACAAATTCTCAGGAGAAAAATAACATTCCCTTAAAAATATATATATATATGGCTATGCACACAATGGATGTAAAGCATAGTTCATTTTTTTATACACCTAGAATGACAACTGAACTTTGAATTTTTCAACACTGAGCAAAACCTTAGAATACAGTATGCTAGTGAGTTGAATGAATTGGTGTCCATCAGCAATATTTAGTCCCAGATCCTTTTATTAGAAGGTAAATCTGAAAGGTTTGATCCCCTAGGGGCAGTTTGCTTTTTCCAAAGTTTGTGCTTTTCCCCTGAGGTTAGACAACTGAGACACCCTAACTTCATAATATGCACAGCAGGAAGCTTATTGTGGGAGACTCCAAGACTCCATCTTTCTCTGCACTCTGTGCCCATGAAGGCAGGTTTGAGTTGAAGGCAGGCAAACTAGTTGAGAAATCGCCGCAGTACGTTTCTCTCTCCTCTCCTGGAAACTGTCAAGAAATTATCCCAGGCCGAAGTGATACTCAGATGTAATAGTTAAGATGGGCTCTGAGGCAATAGCCCAAGCTTGGCTGGGTTTCTCTGAATCCCACTCAGTCATTGGCTTGGATTGTCTACCAAAGATAATGCGATATTATCATTAATTACAAAACAATAGACAGAGCCAGTATCTTATCCTGTCCTTCTCTTTCTCATCTCAGCCCATTGCCTTGGTTCCTTTTGGTTTTCATTTCTTCTGCAGTGGACTTTCCTGCTATGTGGATGCTTCATTGCGTGTTCGCTCAAAGCCAATTAGGGTCTTTATAGTTCCTTCTCCAAAGACACGCAAAGGGCTTGCCTAGGCATGTTCAAATGAAGCATGTGGGCAGAAGGCAGCCAAAATTCATGAAGAGAGAGATTTCCTTTGCTCTGCAAGCTGTGGCCCCTGCTGCCTCCTTTCCAGGCAGTTTTGCACCAGCTAAGTGCAAATTCTCCTTTTTCACAGTTGGTGGCAGCAACAGCATCAGGGCATCTGGGGTGGCTGAGGTTCCTTCCATAAGTGTTTCTGGAAGCCCAGAATAAGAGCATAGGCTGTAGAAAGAGAAGAGAAGCAAGTCTGGATTGATACACACAGACAGGCCAAAGATATCAGTTATTTTTCAGACAGAAGGCTGGAAGTCCTTATGTATCATCTATGAAGCAAAGACTTTAGAGGATTTGTTTAAGGCACTTTCCAGCCAACGAATTTTGGTTTGAGCTTTATACTTCTTTGTCCTAAAAAAACCATAATTTTATATGCTTACTGCAGCCTTGGGTTTGCAATAATCCTAAACATTCGGTCTTTACTGGATAAAGATACCTGCAGTTGTCAGAGTGCATTAAAACATGGATTCCCTGAGTCTCACTGTCTTTAAGGATAATGGGTGCTGAACTTGGTACGGGCCAATTGGGACACAGTGTCACCTGGTAAGAGTGTGGCTAGAAACAGGAGGCACAGATCTTGGCATCCTCCAGGATGCCAAGAGGAAACTCCCTTTGGGAATTCCACCATTGGAAGAAGGTCCTTTAAAAAAAATGGATCTTTTAAAATGAGGTTTGTATTTGACTAAAGTTCCAGAGATCATTGGTTAATTATTACAAATCAGCAAGTATTTTTTTTCCCCATTTCCCAGTTGGTGTAACAATCATTCCTTCTTCTCTTTTTCTTTTGGAAAAGTTATTTATTTTAAAATAAAACGCACAAGTATTCAGAAAGTTTCCAGTGAACCCATGTGAATGAGAAATTGTATGCACAGCCGTTTAATGTATCATAGCTCACTATGAGAAGATGCCTTTTTTTTTTTTTTTGGCAGCACTGGGGATTGAACTCATGACTTCGTGTTTGCCAGGCAGGTACTTAGGCCACTGAGCTAGATCCCCGGCCCTTCATAGCTCACTATGAACGGATTGCCTGAATTGAGATTTGTGCATCTGTTTTTTTATTGTCTTCCACTCTTTTTAAGATCATTGTTTTTGCCCCTTCCCACATTTTTTCCCCCTAAGTTAACTTTATTCCAGTCAGTTTTGCTGTGGTAACTTTTCACCTGAGGAAAGAGCAATCTGACCGATCCTTTATCAGTCTTAGGATCTGTGATTTCCAACAAAAAATTCAGCAAGAAGCTTAGGATGCAGAATTATGGTTAATATGATAAAGAGAAGTCCTATTATATCCTAGTGAGATTTTTACTTCGAAATGAGGACCAACCTAACTTGGGTTGCTTTTTCTTTTTTCTTTGCCTGTACTTTTGTGCATTGGGAAGGGCTTGAGGTCTAAGGTCTAAGTGTCAGTAGAGTTTTTGATGGGGTTTTAGCACTCTGGAGAGTTGCATGTCCTAACAGCAAGCAGTTCCTTTAGTTTCAGGTGCCTCCCCTGGGGTTGGCCAGTGTCTTGGGTCCTGGGTGGAGAAAGGGGAAAAAGAGGGAAGTCTGGGAAGCAAGAGGAGTTTGAGGAGGAGGTGGGAAGAAGAAGAAGGGAGACCAGAGGGGCCCACCATGGTGCTGGGCTGCGGGTGGGGGCCTAGCGCCACCTACAGGCCTCGTGGTGCTCTGTGTTTACTTCTAGGATCTTGGGTGCAAGATCTAGCACGCTCTGGTCTTCACCGAGCTTGGCTGGGTTTCTCTGAACCCTGACCGAGGGATGTGTTCTCTCATCCATTCTCCTTGTGTTGCTGGAAAACAGTGGATCGAGGCTCCCTGTTTGACCCAGAGTGACTTCTGACCTCTGGTGAGCCTGTCCCTAATGCTTGGTCTCCTTCCCAGGGAACCAGTGGATGAGGTGCTACAGATCCCTCCATCCCTGCTGACATGCGGTGGCTGCCAGCAGAACATCGGGGACCGCTACTTCCTGAAAGCCATCGATCAGTACTGGCACGAGGACTGTCTCAGCTGCGACCTGTGCGGGTGCCGGCTGGGCGAGGTGGGCCGGCGCCTCTACTACAAGCTGGGCAGGAAGCTCTGCCGGAGGGACTACCTCAGGTACCTGCCCCGAACCCCTGGGGAACATCCGGGTCTGCGTGTATGGTCCCCAGCCTCCAGCAGGTCAGGCCATGGAGGGTGAGACTCAGCTATAGCATGCAGAGAAGCAGCTGGCTCTTTCTCCTGCCGAGATCGTCTTGTGAGAGATACATGGCTAGGTGATAAAATCCTAATATTTTTAAACGTAGGAGGACAAACACGGAGACAGAGCAGTGGTTCTGTCTGCCGACAGGGCTGTGGAATACACACACACACACACACACACACACACACACACACACACACACACATACATGCATATACACACACAGTATCATAGGATCTGGGAATGTTTTTGTTTACGTTTGGGGTGTATTTTTAGGAACTCACTTTAATGGTTCAAAACATGTGATGTGTGATTTTAAACAGGATGAATATTTAAATTAGAAAACAATTTATTATAGTAAAAGATACATTGCCATTAATCCCGCTCAAGATAGCCCGCTCACTTCAAACACGTTTCTCCCATCATTCTTGCCACTTTCTGAAGCAGTTCTGGAAATCCTTTTTTGTGAGTGTCTTTAGTTGTGCTGGCCTGGCTGCCTCAAAGTCCTAAATCGATTCAAACCATTTACCTTCACAGTCATTTTGAGTTTGGGGAAGAGCCGGAACTTGCGTCGTGCCAGATCTGGTGTAAAAGCTGGACGAGGACATAGCATAATGTTTTTATTTGGCAGAAATTGCCGTAGATGTTTTGAATCAATTCAGGACCTTGAAGCCTCCACAAAAAGACATTCACAAAGAGGACTTGCAGAACTGCTTCAGAAAGTGGCAAAAAGGATGGGATAGTGTGTTCAAAGTGAGGGGAGAATTCGGAGGGGGATTAATGACAATGTGTCCTTTATTGTGATAAATTTTTAAAATTTAAATGTTCATTATTTATTTTGATCACCCCTTGTATATAGCCAGGTACAGTGGTACCTGCCTGTACTCCCAGCCGTTTGGGAGGGTGAAGTACAGAAAGACCCTGTCTCAAAATAAAAAGGTCTGCAGCTCAGTGATTTTCCTGAGTTCAGTGTCCCTCCAGAAATCTGTAAATGCCATAGGCTATAAATTTTCTATTGTGTTATTCCAATAATAGATAGAAAGCATTTTCTTACCATGGCACTCCAGGCAGTGACTCTCATAGTAGGAATAATACGATATCCAGTGGACATAAAGGTGGAAGTCCGGGAATCCCTAGGGGGTCTGAGTCTCAGCACTGTTGCTTCCTAGCACTTTGATCTTGGACCAGTTACTTCACCTCCATGAGCTTCGAGTTC
>RJWT010043047.1:0-12026 GCA_004365215.1 Cuniculus paca | reverse complement strand
CTCAGACATGGATGCCAGATTTGAGGCAAGTCAATTTGTCTTCAACAGAACAAAACATAGGTCTGTCTCTTGGCCATCTGACTATCCAGGCTCCAGGAATGTTATGAAGTCATAGACTAAAATAAAATCAAAAGTTACCATGACAGGTCTAAAAGAAATAATTTGAGTCAATGTATCCACAACATATCTTTATTCTAGACACTCTTTTACTTCTGGAGTTTGTTACATCTAGTGGTCATGTAACTTTTCTCAGCAATGTTAGGGTTACCTTTGTTTCTGAGGATAAAAATAAAGCAATAAAATATTAAACTATGTTCCCAAAATGTCAAAGGAATGCACAGAGTGAGAAAGCCGCAGAGCTGGGACTCTAATATTGGCAGTTTAGCCTCTGACCTGTGCTTGGAGCAGCCATGCTATTCTTCTTCTCTATGGAATTGCTTTCACCTGTCAAACAAGTTTGATTTTTATGATTCTGGACACTGTAATGAAAATCCAAAATTCCAAGTTCTTTTGGTTCAGAATAATATCCAGGACAAAACTGTTTTCTGAGTCCAGAACCCTCTGGGACACAACAGTAAGTTGACACAGCTAGTCAAGACAAAAATGCCTGTTTTACCTATTATCAGAGGAGGAGAGATCCAGCCTGTGTGTTGCTAATTGTGAGATACAAAAATGTGCAAAAAATGCATGATTTTACTCATGATCCATCAATAAATTTACTTCATGTAAAGCCATTTTTTCTGTGAATCACCAATTAAGAAAGATATAGTTTCTCCTGCAAAGTTGTAGTAGATTCTACTGATTTGTACTCTTATCTTCACAAATAGGTGAAAAGGAATGCATATTAACTACTAGTCTTATAAAAAATTATGAATCTGTTACCTAGTGTCAGCATGAAAATATTTGCAGAGGTATCATGCAATTTGATATAATCTTCCCAACTACTGTTCATATAGTGATGAAGCTGAATGTCTTTTCATGAAGTATATAAATTGGCTTCTTCTTTTGAAACAGTATTTTTTTTAAATTTTATTTTAAAGATAGCAAAGCACATCAAAACAAAACAGAATAAATCCAATCAAAACACAGCAGTGAAATTGGTATACAACATCAAAAAGGGGTAATAGGAAAACAACAATGGCTACTAAGTATATCTTGTTATCCTCACAGTAGTTGTCCATTCCATCAGATATAGTAAAATCAGACCAAAATCAAACAGAATAAAATCAATAAAAACAGAATATTGAGTAAAGCAAAAAAAAAAATTAAGAACAAAACAAAACAGTGAGAACAATGTTAGACTTCAAAAACAAGATAGAAAAAATCCCCCATATTGGCCATATTACATACTGTTATCTTCCCCACACAAGCTCAGACTGCCAGCCACAGGCCTGTAAATTCAACCTAACAATACATTCCTTCAGTTGTTTTTTGTACCTCAGTTGCTATCAGCTCAGACTGACCTCCAAACCAGCTGGTGGCCTACAGAGTGAGAGGGTTTGGTGATTTTCAGGCTGCACGCCAGTAGGCTTACAGGAAGCACCGAGCTTTCTCTTCCTGGGCCCCACATGGTCTGCGCTGCTTACCAGAAAGGCTGGCTAGTTGGCTCGTTGATTGACTCCTCCCAGTCCCAGCATGGCTGATTCTTGAGAGTCGCTATCTGATTTTTCTTTCTCTTACTGGGCCCCACGTGGTCCACCTTGAAAGAGTATTTTTAAGTAAGGAATGCAAAATATAGTGAAGGAGTGAAGGGTATGCCATTTTGAAATATTTAATTGGCATATTGGTTATTTCAAGCTAAAATCACTTGAGCAACTATAACTTCAAATGGGGCAATTTGCAAAGAATTTCCTCCACATGTAGAAAGTTGAAAATTCTTTTGGGAAGGATATCTTTCACATACTAGACTGAAAGATGGTCTTCATCACCAGAGACTGGTAATTATGGCTGCACTGAACCCAAGTAATCAAACTCTTTGAATAACCCATATCAACCACTCATTTTTGCATTTCTCCTTCTATTAGTGATATCCCTAAAACCTTATTGCTCTACTCCAGAGATTCATTTTTCCTGTTATTTCTTCACAGATTTATTGTTCTTTATCTAAAAGTATAAAATTCTCATGATTGGTCATTTCCTTGTATTTCACTCTTTAATTAATATCCCTATATATGTGTACAATTAATAAAACTTTTACACCTATTTCTGTTAATTAGTTCTTATACTAAGAGCGCTCCTAGATCCAGCCAAAGAGCCTATATAAGAGCTAAAGTGGGATGGGGCTATCTCTCTCCCCTTCAGCAATGAGCACTGAATGTATTTTATTTTAATTAAAAATATAATTCTTAGTATTTTAGATAGTCAATTTTGTAAGAACATTATCAGAATAAGCCCATTGTTTAAGAAGAAAGGTAGGGGTATGTTTATGCCTACTAATAATTTCTCCATAAGCAATGGTTGAAAAACATTTTTAAAAGACACAGTTAAAAATATATCTTAGCAATTTTGAGAGGCATATTACAAAACTGCCATCTAACAGATATGCTTTTGACAGTAAAAGAAAAATAAACTTCCAAATATTCATAGGCATGTTTGTCCACCTCCTAAACTCACTGTGCAATTGCTTTGGTAGAAAATCAAGCACCTGCAAATTGACTTGATTAAGGACTGTGCCAAAGTCTTTGAAGCCTCCTTAAGTCTCCATAACAAAACACATATAACAATGGTTGGTCACAAAACTAACATCGGCAATTAAGTTTCATGTACTAACTGAGATTTCCAACCTTCTGGTTTCAATTTTACAGTTCAGTTCTGCCAGATGGAGTAGGGAGAAAATCATATACATAATTAAAACCAATAAAGTTATACCAAGCCCAAATGAGAGAGAGAGAGAAAGAGCGAGAGATCCCCCAAAAAGTCTTAATCATGTTTCCTGCATCCAAAGTCAAAAACTCAAGACTCAGAATTTAGAATCCCATTAAAAAATCTCATCCATGATGCAAATAACTTCAAGTAAAACATATATATAGGATGAAACAAAATATTATTCATAATTATTGGTAATTATATTTTAAGAAAAGGTTACATATTATATAGATGAAGAAAAAAGTAAAGGTGTCATTTGAATGTTTGAAATAATACGAAGAACTTGCAATGATGAACTTGAAATAAATAAACATTTTTTGCCAAGGTCATAAATATCCTGGCCTTTTGAAAGAAAAGGTACTGAAAAATAGCACAGCTGACATACAGTAGGCCCTAGTTAGCTTTGTTTAGTGAGCTACTTACCCCATAAAAGACCTTACATTGCATCAACATTTAATATTGGGAAGTGGGAGAAATCAATTTACTGTATAATTACTTGAATTCTATCATTTAATAAATGAAGCTCAAGAGGAGAGAAACAAACATGCGAATGTGAGTAAATCTTACCTCTTTCAATCATTTTTAAAAATTCTAGTTAGGAAGGGCATATATATCTTAGTCTGGTGAGTACACATATGCTTTGCATCTTTCTTTGATATTCCATCAAAATTACAAATTAAATTATTTTTAAAAATTAATAGGCAAGTATTAGTGGCTGATGAAAACAGTAAATAATGTATGAAAAATATAGAATTAAAGGAGGTGAAATCTCAACAACAAAGTTAGAAAATCTGAAACTGCAATCTTATTCAGAACAAGTGAATATGAAAGCAGAGGCCTAGAAATGATCCCAAAACAAGAAAAAATATGCTGCATTTGTTTATTAGACTTACAAAGACCAAATATTGAGGTAAAGATAACACTAGAAATAAACTAAAAGCTAAAAAACTAATAAAATAAGATATAAACTAGATGGAAGCCTATAGTTTCAGAAAACTAGTATCTAGGTAATAAAATACTATCGATCTATACATATAAAATAAGACTATTAGTATTCAGGAAAATAGAAAATATTTGATGAGATGATGAGAAAAGTTTCAATTTCCAGTTACAATAAACAAAATATTTAAGCCTGGTTAATTTTTTGACAAAGTATTCATTCAGAGCACATCCCCCAAATACAGATATGAAGATATTTATACAAGTGTCAGAAGAAAAACAATGGCCACATGTCTTTCTAGGCTGAGGAGACGCATGACTGCAGAGATGCAGAGCAGAATCGTCAGGCAAGATAATTGAACCACAAAATAAAATCAGACCTGGACACAGTCACAGTCTCTCCCTCTCTCTCTCTCTTCAAATAAATATACAAACACGCTTGTAAAATTTCGGATCTTATAGGAAGGGCAAAGTCTTTAGAACTTCCAGATGGTAGAACAAAAATAAAAGAGGTTATTTACAAAGCAGAAAGAATAAGATTAACTGAATGCTTCAACAATAGGGATATTAGAAGTCATCCCAGGTACATCAGGAAGGCTAGCCCATATGGCACTAATTTAGTAAAAAGAAAAACAAGTCACATAGTTTTTGATCACATCACATGTTCTAAGCAAGTAAGTGCTACAGATGGAATGTTCTTTTTACAATGAACACAGGTACCCAGGCTAACATGCACTTCACTGTGGTTCAGTGCTGAAGGCACAAGGTAATACGGCAAGTTGCAATGCTTATTTAAGCTTCTTCTTGAAAGTGACACTCATCACTTTTCCTCACAATTCACAGACCAAAGTCAATCACATTACCCTACCTAGCTTAAAAGTAGATAAGAAAATACAATCTTTGTATGTGCCTAGAATGTAGAAGACTGTATTTAACTGGTTAATTATTATACCTGGCTGAACAAAATTTGTTGTGTTCCCTCTGATAACTTCACCCTAATAAAGAAAACCTACAAGTTCCATTTAGAATCTCTAAGTGATATGTACCAAATTTTTCATTTCTAGTGGCAAACCTAGAGTATTTGACACAACAGATCTTTTTTTTAAATATATCTACATGACAAAATTTTATCAGGAATACTTATAATCTTTATTTTCTACATTAATACCCTAGTTTTAAAGAAATCAACAATTTCAAAAGAATATATTTCAATTTTAAACATGCTATTCAAATTCAGTGAAATATTTTAAGTAAAATTCACATCTAAAAAGCAAAAACTTCACATTTGCACTGTATTAACTTTTATAAAGTTTTAGTGGACTAACTTTTCACTGTATTCACTTTTCAACACAAATAAAACTCCATTGGTTACCTAGAATGACAGAATTGAAGTGAGTCATATTATTTCATCTTTATAATGGCTGTACTATTAATATCTGTTTAAATGTAGGAAAATATACTGCCACAGGAGTTAAAAGACAGAAATTGTAGCCAAAGGGAGCTGGGATAAATCCAAACTGTGACCAAACTTAAACAAATATAAGGAGCTTCATTCCCATATCTTGGAACGAACTAGTATAAACCAGAATTCTCCCACTTGACTTACACAAAAAGTCACAAAATTATTAAATAATAAGCAACAAAATTCTATTAAATAGAAGCTTAGAAATATATTAAAACTCATAGTAACTGAGGTAATTGTTTAGACATTAGATGAACACAGTACTTTTGGGGTCAACAGTGTTTTTTCACTGACATTGCTACCAGCTCATAGTAACAAAAATGAGGAAAGTGTGGAAGAGGTATTATCGCAAGATTTGAGTTTGTAATGATTCTCTCACCTACCTGTTGGAGAGGAGTAGGAGCATTATGAGAGAGTTAGTAAATGCTAACAAAACTGGACCAGGTATAGATTTTTTGTAGAAGAGGAATTACAACTAAACGCAAAAACAGTTCTTTACAGAAACAAAGGGGAATTGTTCACAAATGTCATACACCACCAAGAACGTATAACTTACAGGAATATGCATCATATTTTAACATAAAACCCCTGGTACAAAAGAAAGAATAAATAAACTCTCAGAAATCAACAGGAGAAAACAGACTTCAACAAGACTGACCTTTATTCTCTTAATTATGCTTAAGAACTTCAGAAAGCCTCCTTGTTTGACAGCACAGTTTATCAACCTTATCCATATTCTGCTTTAATGAGTTTTCAGCCACTTTCAAAGGAACCCTGGTTCTTAGTGGTGAAAAATAGTATGCCAGACCCACAAATATTAGGCAGTGAGTACAAACATTCAATTGTTCAATCAAACTTAGTTTAGTACACCAAGATAATAACAGTATTTCCCACCCTCCAATCAAACATGAATTCATGCTTTATATTTCCAATGTAATTTAGCATCTTTTAAAAAAATTATTTTTCCATTAAATGGAGAAATGGATTTGTTAGCAGAGTCATTCCTCTCTACTAGCTGTATTGTCATAGTCACAACATGCCAAAATTATAAAGTTGTCTTATATTTTAGCAAGTTTTGTTTGTTTTGGTATTTTTGTGTTTGGTTTGTTTGTTTGTTTCATTTGTTTTTTCTTTAACTTTGTAGCTAAAATTGGCTTTTAAATTTGCAGATCCTAATGATTTGTAGTCCTATTCACCCCAACTACTGGAGTACCAGTTGGCCACAAAGGAAAAAGCAGAGAGGAGAGGACAGAAGAGGAGAGTGAAACTGTTCCATTTTTTAGTCAACACCAAGAACAGTGTATGTACCTAGAATCACATATAATAAGTAAACATTGGCAATGAAAGAAAAAAATGCAATAAATGCAAACTTTTGATATTTTGCTAAAATCTTCTTGAATGCTTAATTTTCATAATCCATATAGTATCATTATGTTTATTGTCAGGAGCAGCTTCAGGGATAAATTACAATATTTTAAGGGCATTTGGATAAATAAGGACATACATTGAATTATTTTTCCAATAGGTAAATTTTCAAAAGCAAATGAAAGATTTTGGCATATGTGACCAAGTTAATACAAAAATTATCAAAATCTTTTAAATTCTATCAATAATTCCCTCAAGTGATCTCTACACATCTATATTTTCCAATGTTGTCTGCATTTCAGAAGAATTAACTCAAAAAAGATTCAAATGTACTCAGACAATAATATAATCAATCTGTAATTTTAGAGTAATATCATCTTTAGTTGTTTTCCTAACTCCTTATAAGAAAATCTCAGTTCTTTTTTATATACCTGTAGAGGTTTTCATTTTTAAAACAGAACAGAACATTTCACAAGATATAGCAACTTTCATTAAAGCACAAATGTTTACATGGATTAGAACATCTACCATACAACCTTTTCAGTGTATTCATGATATTGACAGGATGGTGGAATTTTTTTCTCAGCAATTTTCACCATAAATGCATATATTTTGATCAGTCATGGGGCTTCCTGATCAGATCTGAGGTTCCCTTCCTTTTAGTCAACTGTGGCATGTCACAGAGGACTCCACCCTGAAACAATCCCTGTGATGAAGTATATTCTTGGTAGCTGGAAATAAAGGTCCTCATTTTGCAGAAGTAATGGTGTGCAACTCTACCTAAGATCCCTTGAAATAATTTTATTATGAAAAATAAAGTTATTTCTTGATGCATAAAAAAGCAAAACAACCTGATCCTAGCTAAAGAAACAAAACCAGCTAAAAAGCCCATTATGTAACACTACTTTTGCCACTTTCTTCTCCCTCCTGTGTAAGAAAGCTATTTTGAAATTGAAGTTATAATTTCTGTTCATACAATATACTTTGTTTTATACTTTTGTACCTTCAAAGTATACATTTTACACATTTTAAAACTTCATAGAAATACTATCATACTGAGTGTATTGTTTTTCTTTTTACCTTTAATTATATACTTCTAAGATTTTTCTGTGTTACTGTGAGGTTTAGTTCATTTCACTGTTACATAGTATTACATATATAAACATGCCCCAGACAGAGACTCACAGTCATCTGAGAACCCTCCTCAAGGCCCATAGGGTTCCTGTGGGAACCAGGAGTCTGCACCCAGTGACCTGCAGTCATATGGGAACCCACAGTGAGGCCTACAGGGACAGGAAAGCTGCACCCAGTGGCCTATCCACACCCAGAAACCATAGGTGAGGATTCTAGGGTCTGGTAAGCTGCTCTAGCAAACTATCTCTGAGGCTCACACACCTAGGAATTATTTCTGAAACCCATGAGGACCGAATGTCCAAGTCCAGTGAACTGCAGTCATCCAAGAACCCTCAATGAGGCCCATGGGGACTTGGATTCTGCATTCAGTGACTTGTCCACATCTGAGAACAATCTCTGAGGTTCACAAGACTGGGAGTATGCTCCCAGAAATCCTCAATCATCCAGGAAACCTCAGTGAGGCCCACTGCTGGATGGGCTGCCAGTGCAGGAAGCTCCTAGGATGTGACATCTGGTTGATTTGGAGAAACACAGGAAAATGCCAAAATGAAAGAGCAAAATGCAAACTCAAACTTTCAGTCCATCCAGATCTAGTACAGGACACATAGACATGAATGAAATTAGAAATCACACATCTAAAATTTATGAAATGATAGCAGTGCAAGTAAAGAAACAGCTTCAGGAAACTGAAAGGAAATCAGATCAGAAACAATCTCTTAGGTAAAAACAGAATT
Organism: Cuniculus paca; assembly: GCA_004365215.1. NCBI lineage: Eukaryota > Metazoa > Chordata > Mammalia > Rodentia > Cuniculidae > Cuniculus > Cuniculus paca. Next base: position 3,527 of record RJWT010043047.1, on the reverse strand, counting down.
GATAAACATAATGAAAGAATTGGTGAGTGTATGCAAAGAAGACATAGATAAAAAAATAGAGGAGCAAAAAAATGATGGAAACCTTGAATGAAAAACACAGGAAACAATTAGGATACATGAAAGAGATTCAAAAAGGTATCCAGGAAATCAAAATTTCCATTAAAAGCTGGCAAAATCACATGGATGAAAATGAAGACACTCTCTCAGAACTTGAAGACAGGATTGTGGCTAGTGATCATGAAAGGAAAGCGCTCTTTAAAAAGGATTCAGGAAGTAACAATTCAACGGCTGCAAGATGATGTAAAGAGAAACAGTATAAAATGATAGGTGTCAAAAAATAAAAGGAAACAACACAAATCACATAAAAAGACTATTTGCAGAAGTAATAGCAGAAAATTTCCCAAATATCAGAAAAGAACCTGACATACAGGTAAGCAAGGCATATAGGACTCCAGTTAGCCATACCTAAAATAAATCTATACCCAGACATATAATAATCAAGATCTCAGAAATTCAGCATAGGAAAAGAATATTAAAAACTGTTAGAGAAAAAAAACTTATCACCTATAAAGGAAACCCTATCAGAATCATGTCAGTCTTCTCAACACAAACCGTCAAGTCAAGAAGATCCTGCAGTGAAGTATTTCAAGTACTGAAAGAAAACAACTTCTAGTTCAGACTGGCGTACCCTGAAAAACTTTCAGAATTGATGAAGAAATAAGATAATTCTATGACAAAGAACTATTGAAGAACTTCATGACCTCTCAACCAACCCTACAAAGAGTACTGAAAGACATTCTAGAAAGAGATAAAAATGACCACAATTCCAAGAATAACAGCAGAAAGAAACCAACAAGAAGGACAAGCAGTTAAACAGAGGTGTAAAGAAGGGAAACAACAGCAGAAAGATAACATTACAAAGATAAACCAATACAAATCAGTTATAACCATAAATGTAAATGGTCTCAATTCACCAATTAAGAGAAACAGACTGGCAGAGTGGATTAAGAAACGAAATCCAAAAATATGCTGTACACAAGAAACACATTTAACTCAAAAGGAAATTCATAGACTGAAAGTCAAAGGATGGAAAACAATATTCCACATGACCAGAAACCAGAAAAAAGCAGTGGTAGCTATTCTATCTGCAGACCATGTGAACTTCAAACCAAGTATGATCAAAAGAAATAAAAGAAGATTACTACATACTTGTTAGGGGAAAACTTGAAGAGGAAGACATAACAATCAGAAATATGTATGCAACAAATATTGGAACACCCAACAATAAAAGACAAGTATTAATAGACATGAAAAGTCAAATAAGCAATAATATAATTATAATGGGGGACCTTAACACCCCATTGTCACAAAGATACAGATCAAGTAGACAAAAAATCAGCAAAGAAATAACACAATTGAATCAAACTTTTCAACAAATGGACTTAGCAGACTAGTACAAGTGCTCCACCCAATGACATCAGAATACACGTTCTTCTCAGGTGCACGTGAAAGGTTCTCCAAAATAGACTATATACTAGCCTGTAGAACATAGGTAAATAAATGGAAAGGAATTGAAATTGTCCCATGTATATTATTTGACTGTCATGCACTGAAACTGGAAATCAATGACAAAAGAAACTGCAAAAGCTCCATAAACACATGGAAATTGAATAGCACCCCACTGAACAATCAATGGGTCACAGAGCAAATTAAAGAAGAAATTAAACAATGTATACAATCAAATGAAAATGCAAATACAACTTACTGAACCTGTGGGACACAATGAAAGTAGTCCTCAGAGGGAAATTTATAGCAGTGAATTCTCAGACCCAGACAAAAGACTGAGCATAAATAAACAACCTAATGCTGTACCACAAACTTGTAGAAAAAGAACAAGTCAAGCCCAAAGCCCAAAGAAGAGAGGAAAATATAAAAATCAGAGCAGAAATTAATGCAATTGAGACTAAGAAAACAATACAAAGAATTAATGAATCAAAAAGTTGGTTCCTTAAAAGAATAAATAAAATTGACAAACCCCTAGCTAACCTTATCAAAAAAAGGAAAGAAAAGACTCAAATTCATGCAATAAGGAATGAAAAGGGTGAAATCACTACAGATCTTGTGGAAATACAAAAGATCATCAATACCTACTTTGGAAATCTTTACTCTCATGAGATCAAAAACACAGAAGAAATGGACAGATATCTAGAAACACATGAATTACCATAGCTGGATCAAGAAGATATAAAAATTCTGAATAACTCAATATCAGTTACTCAAATTGAAAATATAATTAAAAACTTACCAACAAAAAGAACCCAGGCCTGGTGGATTCACAGCTGAAATTTAGTGATGATTTAATAGCAATACTTGTCAAAATCTTTAATGAAATTGAAAGAGAAGCAATTCTTCCTAATTCATTCTGGGAGACAAATATTACCTTGATACTGAAACCAGAGAAAGACTCAATCAACAAAGATGGCTACAGACCAATCTCTCTAATGAACATAGATGAAAAAAGCTTCAATACAATACTAGCAAACAGAATGCAGAAAATTATCAAGAAGATTATACACCATGCCCAAGTGAGATTCATCCCAGGAATTCAAGGATGTTTCAACACACACAAATCAATAAATGTAATGCACCATATTAAAGGAGCCAAAGATAAAGAACACATGATCATCCCAATAGATACAGAAAAAGTTTTTGATAAAGTTCAACACTCATTCATGATAAAAACCCTAGAGAAAATCAGAATAGATGTTCTTTACCTCAATTTGATAAATGCCATCTGTGACAAACCAATAGCTAACATCATACTAAATGGTCAAAAAATGAAAATTTTCAACCTAAAATCAAGAACAAGACCAGGTTGTCCATTATCACCACTCCTATTCAATATAGTCCTGGAAATATTAGCCATGGCAATTAGACAAGACAGAGAAATAAAAGGAATAAGGATAGGAAAGGAAGAAGTTAAGTTATCTTTATTCACAGATGACACTGACCAACCAACTTCTAGAGTTACTAAGCAAATTCAGCAGCATAGCTGGGTACAAAGGCAATGCTCAAAAGTCAATAGCATTTCTGTACACAAACAGCAGACTCATTGAAAGAAATGAGAGAAATCACACCCTTCATGATAACATTAAAAAAAGTGAAATTCTTAGAAAGTGATCTAACAAAGGAAGTAAAAGATTGATACATTGAAAATTACAGTACTCTAAAAAAAGAGATTTGAAGAGGAATTCAGAAAATAAGAAGTTATCCCTTGCTCATGGATAGGAAGAACCAACAGTGTGAAAATGGCCATACTCCCAAAACTGTTATACAAATTTAATGCAATCCTGATCAAAATGATACAGGGGAATGAAACGTCTAACCCACTATGTCTGGTATGAGTTTGTGTTCTCTAAAATCAAAGAATGAATTTTAGGAACAATGGAGGTTAATAGCAGAATATATTTATTGGGAGAAAGAAAGAAAGCTTCTGTCAGAGAGACAGAAGGGGTCCTGAGTGGGTC
>RJWT010043046.1:0-12022 GCA_004365215.1 Cuniculus paca | reverse complement strand
ATGCACCAGCATGGAGCTAAGGGTTTACAATAATTCTTTCATTTAATTCTTTTTGTCTCGTGCCATTGTTGTGTTATGATACCCATTTTTTACATAGGGAGATTGTGGCGCAAGAGGTTTTGTAAGTTGCCCAAGTCACATGGCTAGAAAAGGCCCAGCTGAGATTCCTGTCACCCTGCCTGGTCTGACACCCATCCGTGCCACATTTCCTCCATCAAAACACAGCTGTGGTCTACCCTCAGAATCAGTGAAGAAAGAAGTGTGTACCGGTGGGGGCAAACCTAGGGCACTTGTGCCGCAGGGGCCTGAGGACCACATCTTCTCAGCAGCCAAGCATGGGACGACAGTTGTTTTTTCTCAACAAAAATCTCAATATTCAAGTTTAGTAAGTAGGCTTTGGGTTGCAGTTTGTGCATTTGGTCTCTAAAAGATTCGCCATCACTGGTATCTGCCATTGGTTCTGTCTGCGCCACACTTCCCTTTTAAGAGTCAGATTTTTTTGGTGATTGACAAGTAAAAAGTTTGATATTTATGGCACACAACATGTCATTTCGATATATGTATTCATTGGAGGAAGGCTAATTATTAACATGCATTGAATCACATCTTTAATTTTTTGGTGGCGAGGGCCCTTAAAAATCTACTCTTGGGGCCAGGGATGTAGCTCAGCAGTACAGTGCCTGCGTGGAAAGTGTGAGACCCCGAGTTTGATTCCTGGTACCAGAAAAAAAAATCTACTCTTGGCATTCTTCAAGTATGTAATGTGTTTTTATTAACAACAATCAGAATTGGCTTTTTATCAGAGTTGAGTGATTCTAAAGACCACTGACTTGTGTACCTTATAGATCATTTATCTCTGTATTTCAGGAGTTTTTAAAGCTGGATATTTTGGGCTGGGGGTATAGCTCAGGGATACAGCACTAGCCCAGCATATGCAAAGCCCTAGGTTCAATTCCCACTATCACAGGAACACAGGAAAAAAACCAAACAAATAAAAGCCACAATGTTTTGATTGTTTCTTTATTCCCTAGAAAGTAGGAGAAACCCTTTTTAGGCACTGTCTCTGTAGTTTTGTGGTGCTGTGCCAGGCATGTGGCCTCTGTCTGAGTCATCCCTGTAAGTCCTGAGTACCTTTCAATGCCTGAGCTGTGTTTTCCCATCTCTGGAGGGGGTTTTGATAACCTAAGAAGTGGTTTTCACTGTCCATCTACTCCTAAGCTTCCCTGCGGCGCTCTTTCCACCCTATTGTGCTGCAGAGGGGAGGAGATGACAAAGACTCCCACAAGGTTTCTGAAACATCACAATGAGGAAATTGGGAAGCACTAGAAGTGGTGGTCAGTTTGCACATGATGTACGTGTCACATGATTGTCAAGCATCCTCATATACTAGCCAAATATCCACAGCAGGATCCACAGGAAGGTTTTGTTATTCTGGTGTTTGAAGCTGTTAAGTCTCGTTTTTAGAAAATTCATTCCAGCTCATCCATCTACTCCAGCCAGCTCAAATTCCCTATGCCAAATGTATGGAGAGATGAAGTCAGGAAAAGTGTGAGATCTCTCCAGATGGTCTTGTGGGGTCATCCAGCTCCCCCAGACAATTTCGGTGCCAACTGTCTCTGGGAACATGACTCTTTCTGTCTCTTATTTCACTCCCTCTGCCAAGTCTCTGCAAAGCATTCCCCTGGAGCCTTGCAAGCTCTCTTTGGGAGTCACCAGTGGAGCTCAGTTTACTGCAGCAGCAAGGGGCACATGTGGGGTTAAAGTGTCATAGCGACACATCCTGTGGTTAGTACTAGGAGAGCCTACTGGCAGGTGAGGAAAACTAAATCCTAGGCCTGGGCTCAGGGTCAGAGCTTTAGGCCTGTAGGAGTCCAGTCCTAGAGGGACTAAGTTCATGAGCCAGTTAAAAAGTGGAACAGTAGAGAATAATATCCAGTTTCAGCAATCCAGATAGAAACTTGTCTCATCTAGGGGAGAAGGAGGCAGGAGACTAGGGCATGGCAAAGTGGCTGGGGCAACTGGGCGTGACCTGTCTGCCAATTATAGAGACTCATTTATCACTGAGATGTGGGTACAGAGCTGCAGCTCCCGAGCCCTGTACCTGATACCAGTCAGGAATGTCATCTTCAGTTTTCTGGCACAGAATCTCTGTGGGATCCAGCTGGAACCTGCACCTGATACCAGTCATCTAGCACGCCATCAGGTGAGTTTTTGATGAGACGACCTAGGGCAGATGTCAGCAGGGGAGTATAAAGGATGGTGGCTGTTATAAGCTTGTGGCTGCTATGAGCCTCTCATCAGCCCACTCTGCTGCATTCTATACATGTTTAACTCATTCTTTATGGCTCCTTTACCCCTTTCTCTTTTATTTTAGAACTGGGGCTTAATATCCAAGTCATAAAAGCAACCAGAATAACTTAATGCTGAGGAACAAAAATTAAGGTTGAACCATAAAAATTTCACCAGGTTAACATCAAGACTAACCCCTCCCCACTCTCCATTGCAGGACTAACTCTCCCTGCTCATCCCAGTTAGCCCGCTCCCCTCCCAGTTACTCTCTCCACATTCCCACCCCAGGCATAGGAATCCCAGAGTCACTACCTCTTACCTACAGCATCCCCCCCTACCCCACCATGACCCCAGTCAGTCCAAGGTGAATTGTGACCAAAAATGGGCCATCTATCACCCATCCCAGAGATGTTTAGACTTGGGACAGCATCTCTACATCAGTCACAGTTGCTTTCAGTGCCCAGAACACATCACTTCGTTATTACCTCCTTAGTGTAATATATCTGTCTCTTCTTAGTATGATAAATATCCCTTAGCACCTTGGATTCTCTTGCACAATCTACAGACCAACAAGTTCTCCAAATGGTTAAGGTACCATTGATAATCAAGTGCTTCTGCTTCTTTTCCATTTACATTTTGCTCTGTTAAAAGCCAAAAGATCAAGAAAACTTTGGTAATTTTCTTCACTGAGTTTCACACAGCTTCTTTCAGAGCCATCAAAAGAATCTTATTTCATTTTGAAGAAAAAGGATCCCTTTCAACTCTGCAGTTCCCTTCCCAACCTCCAAAATCATTCCTGGTGGTAAAAGCTTCTGAATGGTCCTTTTTATACAGATACCTGAGCCAAGCCTTAGCTGACTTCAGTGAAAAACCAACAAGCTAGGAGTTAAGAGAACTTAGAGTAAGTTATCTCTTTAAAAAGAAAGACTAATTCTGATACAGAACCATATTTATCTTTTGTGTATATGTACACTATACACTTACTACTGGTGGATTGTAAACTCTAGGAAGAAAAGAAATGGATGTTAAAAACCTCACATTCCTTGGCCCAATAGCTTTACACTTAGGAAATATTCAATAAATACAAGTTTGATAATACATAAATGATTCACTCAATTCTCTTTCCTATGTTAAATGTAAAATTAATGATTTAAGCATTATGACTAAAATAGAAAATTCCACTAGGATAGATTTTATGGTGCACTGTTATATACAGTATTACAGTGGTTTTGCAGTTCACCCATGTACTAATAAAATTCAGTAAAGCCAATGGGCATTTTTCTTTTGCATATTGCACATGCAACTACTAAGAGTCCAGTTTTCAAATGTGAATCCTATGATGGCAAAATCTCTTATCTTTTCTGTCAAAAATTGTTTTACCCCTTGATAGAATAGGGAGGTCTCTCGTGCTAAGCAGAGATGAAATCTGCTCAAGGGAGTGGAGGAAACCATTTGAATGGCAGTGAGTTTATTTCTTCTGCCATACCCCGCGCTCTGGACTAATGGGAGAGTCCTCCTCGTGCTGACCCCCTCCCACCAGCCACCATCCAGAAAGTAGCAGTCAAGGTCGCAAGCAGGAAGAAGGCATGGAAAGTGGATATAGAAAGGTCCTGCCAAGTGACAAGTCTAGCAGAATACAAGTGGGGACAGATCAACCTTGTGAGTCCATAGCGAGAACTGATTCCAGGAGCAGAGCAGACCTCAAAAGCCAGGGACCTAGCTCCTCTTCCCCTAACTTCTTGGTGCACACAGACTCTTGCCCATTGCAGGCCAGGTCTCCAGTGAGAAGTACTTACTGTGTTTTCAGATTTTCTATATAGTGAGGAAAGGCCATCTACTCTGAGGAATACAGAGACAGCGGCACAGAAATTCCAGCCACCTTGTGGCCCAGAGAGGAAATGAGAAGGCCCAGGCAGAGAAAAATAATGATATGCATTCCATTGTCTCTACTTCTCAGCTGGTGACCCAGGTGAAGTGCAAATCCACATACAGATGGACCTGAGAGATTCTAGGTGGCTCTTTGGAAACATCAGGGTGGGGACAAATCTGCTCCTCACTGCCTGGGTGTTCCCAGCTACATCCATGTGAGAATAGGTCCCACTGCAAGACGACATCTGTTGTTTGGTGGCCCAGCACCCCACTCCTCCCTCTGCTCATCACAGCACCCTGGCTCTCCCCTGGAAACCCACCTTTCTCCTACTCCCTGTTCTGGGAACCTCATACTCCTGCCCTGGAAGTGGACATGTGCCCCTGTCCTGGCCAAGCAGTGGGTTCCCATCCCAGTCCACACAGCTGAATTAAGGAGGAAGACATGTAACTGAAGCCCCACTGGTTGGCCCAAGCTCCAGTAGATGGATAGATTGGAGCAAAGAGACACCTTTTTCCCACAGGTGAGCCCAAGATCCAGAGTGGGTAGGAAGGAGAGGGGCACTGTGAGGGGGAGTTGGTGTCTGAGAATAAAAGAACATGGGTGAGATCAAGGGAAGCAGCACAACCTGCATTCACCTGATTACAAGGACCAGGAAATCCCTTGTCCTTAGGCCAGACTGAGTTGGCTTTTTAACACTTGGAACTAGATGCATCTCCAGATGAATACAACTGCTCTTGGTCCCACTACTTAGAAAAGGGGATGATAGGCACAGGTATGTGCCACTAAGTCACATTACTACAGTGTACTTTCATGGGCTCCCTTCCTTGCCTTTCCTCCCTGTCCCCCTAGAGAAAGGAACATGGGCGACATGCAGACAGCAAGCCCTGAGAAGCTGCCTGCAAACCCCAAACCAGGGAGTGCTGGCTTTCCTCTCCAGCGTCCACACCCACCCCCAGCCCCGGGGCCATTGTGTTTGCCAGCAGCAGTGGGGAGCTGGGTTTCCTGTGAATGCACTTAAATACTTTTAGAGTCGGTTTTAGGTTTTTTATTCTATAGACCAGAAAATTGCTGAAATTAGGAGACATTTGAAGTGGCTCGTCCTCAAGCCCAGAAAAGATCTCTGCTGTTGCTATATTTAAAAGCCCGGCAGCAAGTTGTTTTGGCTTACGTCTTGCCGTTATATAATAAACATGGGGTTAAGCTTTGGAAGCCCTGAAGGCCAGTTGGAAGGATAGAAACAGTGGCCTCACAATGACGTGTGCCCTGAGAGACTGTGAGGAGGGCAGGGAGAAGATAATGTAGTGTTCTTGGAGAGTTCAAAGAGCTCTGTGTGGAACAGATTTGAATCACTATGTAAACTCCCAACGGAAACAGTAGGGGGAAACAGGAAGAAAAAGAGAAAAAAAAGGAGAAAGAAAGGAGGCTATGTATTAATGCAAGAGAAAATTGTCAATAACACTAAATGAAATCTGTTTTCAGTAAGACAAAGAGATCCAGGAGATGTGGTCTGAGCTATTATAGAAAGATTTTATTAGTGTTCCATGTTATATAACAAATTGCCATAAATTTAGCTGCTTAAAATAGCACACATTTGTCATCACACAGCCAGAAGTACAGGCATGGATGGCTGCATTCTCAGTTCAAGGTTCCCCAAGGCTGAAATCAGGGTGTCAGCTGGGCTGGCATCACATCTGAAGTATGGGATCCTTCTCTAAGATCAGGTTTGTGGAATGAAACTTCTGGTTGTAGAATGAAAGTTCCCCCTTTCTTGCTAGCTGTCACCCCACTATACACATTTCCTCACCACATGGTCCTCTCAAAACACAGCTGTTGGGTCCTTTGTGGCCCCAGGAAAACATCTCTCACACATCCAGTCTCCCTGACTTCTCCAATCTCTGAGTGCGAGGCCTGCCTTTAAAGAGCTGGCCTGATTAGGTCAAGACCCATCTACTGTTAGGGACATGATCACACAAAACATATACGTGCATCAGGGGAGAGGAACCTTAAGGGTCATCTTAGAAGTCTAACACACTGATCGAACCTTTGAGCAGTGACCGAATACATTACATTCTTATTTTGAGGCCCTAACCAACAATGTGATGATACGTAAAGGTGGAGCCTTTGCTGGATAAGGAAACTAAGGTGAGGTCATGAGAGTGGCATTGTGAGATTGGGATTAGTGTCCTCACAGCAAGAGGATGAGCGATCAGCACTTTTTCTGTCATATCAGGGCACAGTAAAAATGTGGCCATTTGCAAGCCAGGGATGTGAGCTGTTACCAAGAACCAAATCTACCTGCTCCCTGACTTTGGATTTTCCAACCTCCAAATTTGCGAGAAATAAATATCTGTTGTTTAAATCACTCTGCTTATGTTGTTGTTGCAACCTGAGGTAAGACAAGTGCAATACTAATGGTCCTGTTAACCTACCACAGCTCCACATGGCCCTTCTGTTAGACTGCTCAAAAGCTATGAACCTAGCCATTATCGAGTCTTCCAACAAGTGTGTCCTTTCCTGAAGATCTCATTTGTTTGTAATCCTCTCAGCACTGGGCTTGTCCTCAGAGCCAAGACCAGGTGGAGACCAGGGAGGCAGCCAGAGCCTGAACAGCAGCTCTTCTGCCCAAACCTAGGAGTGTCACCACCTGATGTCAGGTGCCCTCCAGGCACAGAGCATGTTGAGGACCACCTGGAGGACTCTTCTTGAATAAAGAGCAATTGTCTCCATTTTGGCTAATGACCCCATCTCCATGTATTGATATGTACAGCTGGCTAGGCCATTTCTTTATCCCTTCAACTGACTTTAAGCAATGTAAATAGGGATAGCTGAGGTGCTGATGTGTAATCTTTGAAGCTAGGCAACAGTCGCTGTTTCCCAGCCCCGTGACCCCCCAAAAATATGGTTGAGTCAGGTGGAATGAAGAGCCACCACTGCACACTGTCAACTGGGGTGAGCCTTGAGATAAGAGGCTATGACTTCCCAGGGCAGAAAGGTTTACACATCAGAACTGAAGCACCAGGTCCTAAAACATTAGATGCTACCTCAATTGTGTTATGTAGATTACTCTTTCTGCATATCCTTTTCTGTACATATTGCAAAAGTGCTTTCAGGCCTCCTACCTAGCCCAGCTCACAGTACTCATGTATTTTCCACCATTCTCACGGCCACTCATCCTCAAGCCACTCCCTTCTTCATGAATTAATAAAATTTGATTTGGGCCCTGGGTCGAGACTTTTGTTCCATGAACCACCATCTTGCTGAACTTAGGACCCCCTTGGCTCCCCATAACTATAAACATGTCTTAGTGTCTTTATCCTCACCGTGGGTTGCACTGGAGGTAGTAGATGGGAATTAACTTATTGGAATTCCAATAACTTTTCCATGGGATTACAAATACAAGCATTCTGGACCGAGATGAGGACTGGAAAGGGCTCTCTGCATTTGATGCCCAACATGGCTATAGAGCAAGCACAGATTTTTTTAAAGTTACTTTTCCAATGATGGGCATACACAGATTAAGAGGTTGAAAACATCCCTTGTTTTTGGAACCCAAATTTCCAACTTCACAAGAGCACAAAATTTCCCTTAAAAAGCACAATTGAATATAACCAAAAAGTTAAGCAACATTCTTTTGACTCTTGATGATTTAAATACCTAAATAGTATTATGTGATTAATAACACTATTAAAATAAACCTTGACATCAATATAAACTTGACGCTACATTTCACTGAATTGTAAACTCCAATAACACCTTTGCCACCTGTTGCTCCATTGAAATGTTTATGCTGATTTTTCACATTCCATGGAGAAGCGCATGTTTCCTGGAATGTTTTCATGCCACAAGGCAACTGTATTTCATCTCTTACCACCATTTTCTGTCATTGTTTGCCATTTTAGCAGCTGCTAGGGCACTTGTTGAGAGAATTTCATGAATCTTTTATTCCCTGACTTTCAGTGATACTACAGAATTCAGCCACCCACCAGAGCCTGTCTTGAGCCCCATAAGTTGTCCAGAATGGCTCGTCTGTGGCTAACAAACTCCCAGTTTTGTTCTGAGTGCCCCTGGGATCTTGTTGATTCTCAGGTGCAAAGGCCAACTAGATCCCAAGACCTCAGCCCTAAAGTAGAGCCTAGGAAAGGTGAACACCCCAAGTCCTCTTGCTCAGACCTTTTGGGCTCTTTTGGTACAAACCCACCCACTCACTGTTCTCAGTTTACCCCACCAAGTGGGGAAATGAGCCCCAAGTGAAAATAGTCTTGAGGCTGAGACCCTTGCTATCCCCTTGTTTAACTTTTTTCATTAACCAGTAACAGACCTGAGTTAGATCTCCTAGGACATTTCTGGGTGTGAAGGATGGTAACAGGACAGTGAGCTGTTGGTGTGTACAAGCAACCATTCCCCAACCTTACAGAAGGGACTGGGTATGTTGGAACCTGGGGCTCCAAGTATTGCTTTTCCTGGATCTACATCTTTCAGAATTATTTGTATAACAGCAGACCTATTGTTAGGGCTTTCTTCACTCCACCCCCAAGCCTCAAGCAAGAGAGAGCTTTACTTCCTGTACCAAAAAGGGAGAGGTCCTGGGTAGAAATGGAAGGAATGCGAACTACGCTAACCTTAGTCAGATTTCCAGGCTGCACCATAAACCAAGGCTCACCTTCACCCTCTGGGAACAATGTAAACAAAAAGCCGGGTTTTTGCATCCTACTCTGAAGGTTAACACTCTGATTCAAGGCTTAGTCATTCCCTTTCTGTGCTGCATAGCCCTGTGTTCCACTCTGACGCCATTCTTGATTCATCTCTCTGCATAGGAGGTAACGTGGTATGTACAACAAAAGAAACTCAAGATTGAGCCTCTACTGGTGGGCTGTCAGAAGTTATAGAAGTCGATTCATTTCTCTTGACCTCAGTTTGCTCATCTGAAACAATAGGGGTAATTATATTTGGATTGAAGGTAGATTGATTGATTGATTTTTAGTTTTGTGAATTAGAAATATTTAATAATTTCTATTTCCTTAAGAAAGAGTTATCATCACCATACAAGGTCTGAGGAAGTCCCCCAAAGAGTAAAAGAGGACACCACTGAGGCCCACCAATAGGTTCTTGAATCTCATCACGGAAAATGAGTGTCAGTATGAGGCATAGGCAGATTTATTAGGCAGAGTTAGAAAGTGAGATTAGGAAAAGGACTCCACCTAGAAGTAACTGGATGGGGCTCACTCCGACGCAGAGTTCAGGCAGGCTGATCACAAAAGCAGGGGCCAGCTTTTAAGGATTAGCTGATGTGGGCCCAGGTCCAGTGGATCATTATCTCAGTCCTGGTTTCCATAGATCCATAGGAATCCTTAAGGCTTGAGGAGCAATTCAGGACATAAGATGACTGTCCTCATTCAGGAGGGCAATCTCATCACAAGGGGGTCTATGAGGTTCTGCTTTACCTAGGGCCCAGGTGATCACAGTTTTAGGACAATGGCTGGAGACATCTAGGAACTCCTCACAGAATCTGAAAACTGATGGTGTAAAAGCTGGTAATCAGATGTCCTTATAAATCCTGAAAAGTACTTTAGTTATTCTTACCTTAGTGTTCTCAGACTTGAAGAAGGATGAGATAGACTAGGTAAATTTAAAGCTAATAAATCTTGCAAATACAGACACTGTTTAAATGAGTAACATACCTACATGCAGACCCAAGCAAGCATCTAACCCAAAATTTTAAGGCAATAAGGGAAACAAAAAATTGAGTTTCCTTATCTCCTTTCTAAACATGCTTATTTCTTCTATCCTACCTCATTACTACTGCTATTACTATTTCCTGAGCCTGTGTATGTATTATTGATCTGACTCCACTACTTGCCTATGAATTTGAGAGAAAGGTTTGTGTCTCTATTGTTAATGGCAATCATAGTGCCTAACAGATAGGAGGCACTCAGTTAATAAGTGTTGAGAGTCTGGATTCATAGGAAGGGGACCAGCTACCAGGAAATAAGTCTGTGTTCTGAGTCAGTGATTCTCAAATTCTTTGTACTCTGGACACATCTGATGGGACCTGCATGTTCAAACAAAGAGTCAGCAATAGTTGTAATTCTTACCACTGAAGAACTCTGACTTTCAGTGTCTACAGTGGCAACCAGTGTGATCCAAACATTTACTGGGATGTTCTTCGGCACCAAGTTGGATGAGTAGAATGTTTACTGCCTTGATTCCCCCTCCAATTATACTAGAATTCTCACACATCCAGTTGTTTCTCGATTGCTAGTTTGACAACGTGCTTGTTATCTTTTCCCAGTACCACAGGTTGTAATCATGGTATGTTGGCTTGTAAGATAGGTCACAGGCAGGCATTTCAGCTTTTCCCTTGGAATTCTAAGCTTTGTCAGTAATCTTGCATGTCCTTGACATATAGTAATCTACAATTTTGCTAAGATGTCAAATTTTAAATTAGTTTAAAGTAATACATACATACGTACTAAAAACCCCAAACAATAGAAAAACATACAGAAGAAAACCTATAAAGGCTTCCTTTATATGTATCAGTTAGGGTAGGCATGCTGTACTACAGTAACGAACATCCCCAAATCTCGGTGCCTTTAGAACAACAAATGATTGTTTGTTATTCACGCTCACATTTTCTTAATGAGTCAGCTATGGTTCTGCTTTTACCATCTTCACTACAGAACCAAAACTGATGTAAAAACCCAACCTCTACCTGAGCATCACTAGTTTTATGGTAGAAGGAAGAAGACAAGTGATGCCTTGAGTTCTAAAACTGCACCAAAGTGACTGACATTACTTATTTAGCCATTCTCAAAGTCAACAGTGTGAGAATATATTCACCTTTTTGTAGAGGGAGGAACCACCAGGAAAGAACTTGCAATGTTCAGTGAATAAGAAAAATGTTTCCTTTTCCAACCACTTCTCTCCCAGAGGTCACTGCTCTCACCAGTTCAGGTACAGCCTGTCAGTCCCCCTTCCTGTGCATTTGCCTACACATGCAGACACACGCATACACTTTACTGTGGACCAGTGCATGAATTGCTCTGCAATATGCTCCGTGCACTTAGTATGTCTCAGGGACCTTCCTGCCTCTAGGTACAAGCCTATACCACTCTCTCTAACAAGCACATTTTCTAACACACTTTCATGCTATAATATATTTTAATTCCAGAAACATTATGTGCTATCCTATTAATATGCACAATGTTCACATCTTAATTAGTTTTTTTAAGAGAATATAACCAAACAAAATAAAACAGAATACAGTCAATCACAACAAAACAATGAACATGGCTCATGACTTCAAAACAGGGTAAATAATGGCTACCATAACGCCTCTTGTTATCTTCAAAATAACTGCCCATGCCATCAGGCATAAATAAAATCCAACAAAATAGAACAGAATAAAACCAGTAAACAAAACAAAACAAAACAAAACAAAACAATGAAAGCAATACAGAACTTCAAGATAATAGTAAAATAGCAGTGGCTACCATAATGCTTCTTATTATCTTCAGAATAGTTGCCTACACCTTCAGACATAATACAATAAAACAACACAGATTAGAGAAAATTCAATCAAAACAAAATCATGAAAGCAATACAGGGTTTTGAAACAAGATAATTGGAAATCCTCAATGGCTGCAATTATATATTTTATTATCTTTGAAATAGTTGCCCAGGCCATCAAGTATAATAAAATCAAACAAAATAGAATAAAATGAAACTAATCAGAACAACGAAGACAATATGAGTTTCAAATCATGATAATAGATTAACAGTGGTCACTTCCTTCCCTTTTTAGATAATTCCTCCCCTTTGACTTTCCCAATATATATTGTGCATTTTGAATCCCACTAACTCCTT
>RJWT010043045.1:0-12025 GCA_004365215.1 Cuniculus paca | reverse complement strand
AGCACACCAGAACTTCTTTATCTTACCTAACTATAGCTTAGTGCCCATTGGTCAACCTTTCCACATTCTTACTCCCTACTCACTCCTTCTAATGTTGCTATTTAAACTAAAATAAGAATTAAAAATTCAGTTTCTCAATTGCACTATCCAGATATTGAGTGTTCAATAGTCACGTGTGGAGAGTGGCTAACTTTCTGTCCAGCATTCCATAACCACCTAAGAGTGAGGGGGTCTTCAGTGACTTGTCTATAGTCACACAGCTGTTCAGTGGCAGAACTATTACTTAAACCTGTATTCAGATGACAAAGGGAAATGTCCTTCATATCATATTCCATTAAATCTCTATGGACAAGTGTGTTTTCAGAAGGCATTGCTATCTAATGCAATCTAAACCTTTGTTTTGTTTTTGCATTCTGGCTCTGTAAATGTAGCATTCATTTAATGGTTTAATGAACACATTATCACATGCCCAGGGTTGCCTCATTCAGACTATGTAAATTGTTATCTATATTGGTTTTAATCTGAGCTTCTAGTACTTTTGTCACCAATGTTTGCATTTGATATTTTTTCTGAAATGTCTATTGGTGGTTAAATCTTCTAGTACTTTCATTATTTTATCTCAAGATTCTTCAGGGGTTTCCTGTCCTTAGTAAATATGCTAAATATCTGTCCTTGCCTCTTTATTTTCATGAACTAACACTTCAGGAAGCTTTCCCCAAGGTATCTGAGCTCTCGTCTGGACAGAAACTGTGACATGAATAGAAAAATAGTACAACTCTGCCACGCATGTCTGAAAGTGAATTTGACAAAGCTTATTAATACCGGTAGCCTTCTGGCCATTTTGAAACCCAAGTTTTCTGTTCATTGATAGTAAAGCTTATTTCTTCTTGATTTGCCTTTTAATAAATAATCCATTGAATATTTTAAGTGCTTTCTGGTTATCAAATTTAAAATTAATTGCACTACATTTCTCAGGGCAAATTAATGAAGCTACCTATTTCAGCAGAAATGGACATTTTGTGATACTGTTAGAAATAATACTGAACATAAATGAGATAGATTTGGTTTCAAGCATGACTGCATTCAGAGACATGTTAACTAATGGAAAATATGAAATTTTAATCTTTAAAAGTTCATCATATTTTTATTATAAATGTTATATTCTACTTGCTTTTTCAATAAATATGAAATGAGGACACATATGCTGTGTCAAAAATGCTTTCCTAAATAATTTTATTATGAAACTTTTATATATGAAACTATATATAGTCTACCAATTTTTGCTATAATTTTTAAACTTTTATAGAAGATATAAAAATTTCTATGATGACAAAGTTAATTAGGCATTGATACTCAAGTGTAGGAAGTAATGTTAATGCTAGCTTTTACCATGCTCTGTTATTTTGGTATCATCAGTAAGTTACTTCATTGGAAATGGTGTTTCTGTAACAGAGAGCTCAATTAAGGCTAATTAGCAGAAAGGACTTGACACTCATGATTAATACCCAACTGCTATGTTAATATACCAAAGTTCTTGAACCATGCATCTATCTCCAGGTGTGATCTTGTTGAGTAATTGAAGTAATAAAGTGTTTTTTCCCCCTATATGCTTATTCAGCAGAAATAGTCCCATAAATGAACCTCAGCTTTATTTAAGATGATTTTGTCATTTTAAAAATTTTATTAGTACATGTTTGCTAAAACATGTTTACATTCTTCTTAGACAGTAGATATATATGTAAATAGCATATCTTGATTATTTTATTCTCCTTCCTATCTCCACCCATATTTACCTCATATTATGTTGCATAGTGAAATTATTACAAACATCTAGAAATATTGTTCAAATATATGTGTATATGCACATATGTGAAAGTCTTTTCATGTTTTGCATTTTTTTATGTTGCTTGAATCACAGTACTTTTTCTTCATGTACTCTACCTTTCTATATTAAAGAGAGAATATAATAAGAGCCAGACAGAACAAAATGCAACTGAGTACATATTTCTCTGGTTACACAACTGTGGAAGCAAAATAGGACCCCTTGTTGGCAATTGGAATTGTCCTGGACATTTTTTCTTGTCATGAGCATCTTGATGACTTTATACTTATATTAAAAGCATGTTTTGGAGATTTCACTTTGAGAACACTTTTTTTCATTTTCCCTAGATCAAAGTGGATTCCTGAGTTACCACTGAAAGTATTCAACCAAATACATGTGTGGATTTGGAGTTAGGATTGTGGAAAGAACACAAACTGGAAATTATCAGAAGGTTTGTGTCCGACAACTGTAAACTATGGGTAAATCTTTGTTAAAAGGTGGAAGGCAATCTATCTCGTTTACTACTGCTTGCTTGTAACTTGGAACAGTGTCTAACAAAAACTAACACACAAAAAATGAACAACAAAAACACAGTTCAAACTTTATAACATTGTTTATAGTGTGTCTCCTAGAAGTTAAATTCTGCACTTGTGATGCCCTTCTGTTCCAATCTAGATTTTACTGAGCACTGTGAGTGTTCAGCATATAGTTATTAAAAGAAGAATGAATTAATGAATTGCAAGAGAATTATAGACATTCTTTCTCCCAAATCAAATTGTAATGTCATCTGTAGCTGCGCTCCCAAGGCAGGAGATTAGGGTGTGGCAAACCAGCTGTGCAAGCAGGAAAGACCTGTGGATCTTCTGCATGTCACACATGTGCAGAAGAACTTCTGAGCCCTGCACCTGATACCGATCGGGAAATGTTACCTTTAATTCTTCTGGCAGAAGTTCATGCAAGTTTTTGATAGGACAGCCTAGATCTGACATCAGAATGGGTTTATAAAAGACAGAGGCTATTAAGCTTGTGGCCACTGTGTGCCTTTTCACCAGCCCAGCCTGTAGGGCATGCTTCTCTTACTTCAACTGATCCCCAATCATAGAGTACTTTCTTTTCAGAGCACTTCTTCTCCCTTCTTTTCTCCTTACTTTTATCATCAATAAGTGTTCTTCATTTGTCTTTTCCAATTCTTTTAATATTATAAAAAATGTCTGAAAGGGACCCCTGGGGACCCCAGTGTCCAGTAACATCACTGTTTACCATAATCGTGGTAATCATACTTAATAGATGGTAAAATAAGCTTTTTTAACTCTGTATTTACAGTGAAAGTTAATAAAACCTGCCCCATGAAGTTTTAAGACAAATAAATGCTTGAAATAGATTTGAAAATGCCTCTAAAGCTAAAATCATGATTCTGTGATCAGTTGTTTTTATGCCATTCATCTGGATCTATCTTTTTTCATCATCCTGAATTTTCTACCATTTGGGACAGTGGCAAGTGATGTTTTGCTAAAGAAAGATTATAACTAGAGATGATAGTGTGGGGAAACAGATGCTTAGAAGGATAAAAATGCAAATACAATGGTGATAAATTTATTTCATTGTGATCAAATGAAAGTATTTACTCATTAAGTAAATTGATTTGAAAGTTTCCAGCTCCAACTCAGAAATGTCTACACCACAACCAAATGTTGATCTAACATTAGAATGTATCAAAAACACTTCGAAAAATCTATGTGCCAATTTTACTACTAATTTTCCCAGCACGAATATTCAACTAGCAAATACTAAGAAACAAACAAAACAACAGCAACAACAACACAATCCAGAGTATGTAATACTGTTTATAGCCTGTCTCACAGAAGTTAAATTCTCTAATTGTGACCCTATTCTGTTACAATCTAGATTGTATGTTGGACTTGTCTGGTGAAATCTTTTCTCAGTCCTTCCTGTTAGAGGTTATTGCCACTTGCCAGTTGACTGCAGCATTCGGTGACCTAGTGCTATTTTTTTTTTTTAATGAACAAGGTCTTTGGTTTGGTTAGCATGGCTTCCCTGAGCTATTTGAAGTACTAGATCTTTATCTTGTTGCCTGTTCTGTTTTGTTTCTTTAACTTTGTGTGTATCAAAGGCAGAAGTCATTTCTCATGTACATAGGTTGTCCTTCTGAAGTCTTAAATGGAGCCAAATAAATACACGTCAATCTGCTTTTGAGGACTCAGAAGCACAGAATGAAGACTTGAAGGAGTGCTCCTATTTTTACCACACTTCAAAATGCCTTCAGGAAGGGTATTTAGTCTCCAGTTGACTAGTAATGCTACCAGTTTCATCTGAACCTCGCCACTGTACATTTTCTTGGTCTGTGGCACTTACAGCTGTCAGTCTGGGCTAATCTTGAGGGTTTGTGCTCAGAAGGCTCCAGGAAGCTACCTGGAATGACATGGACTACCTTAATGACAATGCTGAGTCTAATCAGAAGGCCTTTTTTGTATTTAATTTATTTTTCTGAGCTCTTTTAATGCCAATATGTTGCCTTCTCAGTTGGCTTTTAACCTAATGATTGTCCTTATATTCCAATCTACTACCTGCTCCCAAATTTAGTTAGGAGAAAGGTCAAAGTCAATTAATTCAAGACCAGAGATTTTATCAGAATGAGATTTGATAGCCTACATATATATAATTTACATCACAACAGAAATATCGCTATTAATAAATATACTTTGATGCATTAAACTTCTAAAGATATTTTCATGGCAAACAGAAGAAAGAAGTTGAAATTGTTAAATGTTTAGGCATCACTAAATATAAGCTTAGAAATAGATAACGACAAAACCCTTTTAAGTCAGACTTTTAAAATTCACAACTAAATGTTAAATGCTACCTCTGTTTCATTGTGTAGATTTCTCTTTCTGCAGACTCCTCTCTGCATATTATAGAGGTGCTTTCAGGCCTCCTACGTAGCTCACAGTACTCATGTATCTCCCACCACTCTCACAGTCACTCATCCTCAAGCCACTCCTTTCTTCATGAATTAATAAAATCTGGGTTAGGCCCTGGGTAGAGGATTTGTTCCATTGACTCTTCATCTGGCTGGACTCAGGACCACTTGGCACCCCCCCAATACAAATATGTCTTGGTGTCTCTATTCTTGTCATAGGTTGCACTGGAAGTGGTAGATTGGAATTAACTCACTAGAATTTCAATAACTTTTCCATGGGATTACAAATATAAACTTCCCAGAATGCAAGAAGGATGGGAAACAGATCTTCATGCTTCTGCTAGTGCACCAAAGAGCAGGATTGACTTTTTAAAATTTTTTCTTATTTTTATTTTAAAAAGAATAAAACCAAGCAAAATAAAACAGAATAAGTGACCCAGGACTTCAAAACAATAGGAAATCAACAATGGTTATCATAATGCCTCTTGTTGTCTTCAAAAGAGCTGCAGATACCTTCACACTAGTAAAAATCAAACAAAACAGAACAGAATAGAACCAATAAAAACAAAACAATGAACACAATCAAGGACTTCAAAACAAGACAATAGTAAATCCAAAATGACTGCCATAATATATCTGGTTATCTTTGAAATAGCTGCCCATGCCATTGGATATAACAAAATCAAATGAAAGAAAACAAAATAAAACCCAACCCAACAAAACAATGAAAATGATACAGGATTTCAAAACAAGATGATAGGGTATTAACAATGGCTACCACCTTCAGAAGGAGATCCCTCATAGATGCTACATTGTATAATATTATCCACTGAATAAATGATCAGACTACTGTCTTTAGACCTGCAAAGTCAGTGAAACACTAAACACTACAAGCATTAAATTGTATTTTACCTTGATAGCTATAATTGCAGCTGGATCTGCTGGTCGCTGATGGCAGGGTGGGGTGGAGGGGATTGGTTCTTCTTGTTTCCCAGTCTGTGCATCTGAAAGGGCTGGCATCTGACTCTCCCCACAGCAGCCTGCGTATGGCACCAATTTGCAGGGAGGGCTTGCTTCTTGTTGACTTCTTGTTCTCTTCCCCCATCAAGCAGGATTGACTTTTATGAAATTGCATGACCAAAATCTTCTGCCCTTTGTGCAGCTGTGCTACTCAGTGTCACATCCATTCTGTTCTTCAGGTGAATTTTGGCTTGAAATAGAACTTTTTGTATTTTGTTATAAGTGTTAAATTATTAACTTCACCTGTAATTTCAGACTGCTGAGAATTGTTAGCTTTAGATTCTATCAATGAATGGATGAGATAGCCACTTTCATTTTCTGAGTTGCCAGTTAGGTAATCACAGTATCCTGGAAAAACCCTAAGTCACAGTCCAGATTTTTTGTTTTGTTTTGTTTTTTGTGTTTTGTGTTTTTTGTTTTTTTTTTTAGAGACTTCCTTCAGAATTTACATCTGATAATTAGAAAACATTTAAAAATGTTAATGTTCAATTGTTTAGGAATCTGCCTAATTCTGCTACTGCCAGTCCTCTTTAATGTGAAGTATAGTGTAAAACATTTTCAAGTTGAAATCAAGCCACCTTACAAATATTATTTTTCTTTTATCACAATTCTGATAATACCAATTTATGACTTTTCAGCTGCTTCCTGTTGAGCAATTTTTCCTTGTATAGTGAGAAAAAATTCTATCTTGAAAAATCTGTAGAATTTTACTCAGTATTAATGGTAATGATACTGTCCTGCTGTTAATGAAATTTTTGTGTATGTTATGATTGCTGCTTAATAACAACAAAGTTTGGAATCAATTCTAATGTAATTTACCCCTGAAGAATTCAAAACTCAAATGTATTATTTCTCTTGTTCTCATTTTCCTTGAGGGTAATATTTAAATTCATGAAATATAAGCTATTAGTTATGGCAAATTTCTTATATTCTAGTAATGAAAGTTTCTCAACTTAAGTCCCCTGGAAATGTAAAGAGCAGCTTTCAGAGCAAGATCGGAAACTATGAGCAATATTAACAGTATTAGAAGACTATCAGAAACAAAATCACATAATTGCTTTTTACTGAGTATATTTCTTTGAACATCAGGATAGCTAATACAAGTTTTTAAAAACCCTGTACTAATACTCTGCACAGTATTTTCTTGTGATACTTACTAATATGTGTTTGGCCAAAATAACTCAATGGTCAAAGAATATGATATCATTCTGAAATATATAGGCTTATCCTTGATTATCTTCTCACAGCAAAAATGTCACTGTCTGCTTCACTTTTTAGACCTTTAGCAATCTCATTTCAAACTCATGACCATATACACACAGTTTTCCTCTCTGTTGCTCTTATGTTTTCCCAAGGAACCATTTCCCAGATTTTATTTGTAATATCCTAAGTTCTGAGATTATTTGCCTCTGACCATTTTAATAGCAACATTAATACAACATTTTTCTTACTTAGTATAATTAACCTGTGTGTATATGTTTTATTTTTTTAAACCAAGTGATAAGTAATGAGTTTTTAAGCAGTTTTGATTTTATTGTTGTCAAAGACAGCATTAAATTTGGAACAAAGACTTGACGCTAAAATTGGTAAAGAGAAGGATAAAATAGAAACTTCCTTAAATGCATGTTCATTATATCATGCATGTCAAATATCTTAAAGAAGGAATAACTCTGAATCCCAGCATGGTTACATAAAATGAGATTTAGAGTTCCTCTGGGGCCTGACTCTGAGGACTAGGTGTTCTGATTCACATCATCACATTGAACACATTTTTTAAAAATAAATCATCTGTAAAAGACACTTGGAAAATAGTTATCTTCACACCCACCCACAACTTTTTATTTTAAAGCATGGGGTTTGATATATTGGAATATCTTGTCATAGAGTATAGAGAGAAATGATTGAAATTGGCAGCTGGATTAATTTCTTCCTACTTTCTCAGAGGGAAATTGATGAGTGTCAAAAAGAAGCAGACTGGAAACACTCCAAGGTTGGGCTTTAGGACAAGACTTTTTCTACAGAAAAGGCCAAAAGCACTAATAGTGTAATGGTAGAAAGTAGAAGGCAACCTCCTCATCAACAGCTGTGACATGTCATTTGCTGGGACAACTTCCAACACTGGCCACTTATGTATTAGAGACAAGTGACTGCCTACTTTTTTACTCCATAATTAACTGCTAGGTGCCGTGAGGAGGAGAGATTGGACCAGGCATAGTCTTTTTCCTCAAGGATTCACAGAATAAAAAGATGAAGTAAAGCATTTGGTTCTATTTGGCAGAGAGTTAAATTGTTTGAGTTATCTCACTCTTCTTCCAGAGCAGGATTCTGAGAAATTCACTTCCAGGGAAATTCTGAAATACCATGTTCTGTGTCTTCCTAACTGCAATACCTTATATATGCTTATGAGTGTCAAGAGACGCTTCTCAGAAATTTGGAAGACTTCATTAAAATTTGTGCTTTCTTTTTCTTTTGCCTTTAGGCATTTCAGGTATTAGGCATTGCCTTTCATATTTTTTTCTCTTGTTGCTTATCCAATAAGAAAATACACTTACTTCATACTACTACCATGTAATCAACAGGTAGAAAAAATAGTACTGTATTGCCCTTTTAGATTAACAATCAAATCTAAGACTTTTTCCTTAAACAAACAGATTTTCAAACACCTTATTATTTACTTCATGTTGTATTTCTTTTGATTTCTGAGTCTTTTCTAGAATGAAAATATCCTCCACATTATTATGTCTATACTAAAATAATTTAGTGAGCTTTCCAATTGCTTTCTATCCACAATATGTTTTAAGTGAAGTTATTTTCAAATTTGCAAAGATAGAGAGGAAAATCTGTGAAGTAACCTACTTATGTAAGTTGAAAGCATAAATTAAAAAGCTAATTTAATAAATACTGTAAACATGAAAGGCCCATTAACCTAAATTAAAACAAAATAGAACATTTTGTGGATTATATTTCTATTAAATTCATTTAACAGATTTCTTTAATTTAATTTTAATTTTTGTTGGAGAAAATAATTTTTTTTAGGACTGGGGATTGAACCCAGGACCTTTGCACTGAGTTACATTTCCAACCTCTTTTTTTTTTTTTTTGAGACAGAATCTTACCAAGTTACTATGTTACCCAGGTTAGTTAGCTCAAATTTTCTGTCTTCCTGCCTCAGGCTCCCAGAGTGCTAGGAATACTGTACACATATTGCTAAAACATTCTTCATACTGCTAAAGCTATGAGAATCTAATGAATGTCACAAGAATTTTGGGAATGGTAGAAGTAAATGAACACTTTTCCCTTTTAAAATCCTTAAGCTCCAATTCGCTCATCTGCAAGAAAAAAATAATACTGCTACTTATTTTTTGGGTTTAAAAATTAAACATGATAATACAATCAAAGTCTTCTATGAGGTCAGCCTTAATAGCTTTCTTATAGATTTTCTTTAGTAACTGAGATGTTTGTTGCTATACACATGTTTAATTCTACAGGTGATATTTTGAGTGGCATCAGAGAAAGTGAATTTTTATACTTATTTTATAAGTGAAAAAAACTGAGAATCATAGAACTTAAAGTCCTGTGAGGGTGTTTGTAACCCCCACTATTTGCTTTCTTTTCTTTGCCCTTTTTCCCTACTTTTGAAAACTTCACTCAATTTATGGCCTATAGATTATAGCAGAGATGCTTAGCTAGCAATTAGACTTTAAATAGTGAATGAACTCTGCCCAAATCCCCAAAGACCTCCTCCTCTCCCTTAGTTTGTCATAAAAGTTACAAAAAGGGGAATAAATGGGTTAACCTCAAGGCAACCAAACTGGCTTGTGCCCACAGTCTGTGTGTCAATTAACCAGATATGTAAGAAGGTCTCGTAGCACTCAAAAGCAATGATAGTGCTAAAAAAAAAAAAAAAGGGTGGTATCCATGGTAAACACCTGAGCTGTGAACTCATACAGGCAAATATAAGGAAAGAGAACAAAGGAATTGAGGTCAGCAGCCACTAGCTCCAGTGACCTGAGCTGACTGACCACTGCAGCTTAAGTGAAGTAAATCTCACTTGTTTCTCAAATCTTGGTGCCCCATGGGTAATTCTCTTGAGCATGCTGTTTCGGTTCCATGGAACATCACACAGTACAAGGAGGCTGAGGTAGAAGGTGACATTAGGAGTTTACGGCTTTATGTTTGTGATTTTTAGACTGTATTGCACTGTATCTTCTTGGGCTCTAATCCAAATGTTATTAAAATTTACTGAAATTTTGAAAATTTGCTGAGTCTTATGTCTCATAATGAATAATACTTTTCAAAATGATTTATTTGGGGAAGAGTTCTCAGGATTTTCTTCATCTAGAATATTTTGCAATTATCCTCTTTCTACTGGTCTCATTTCATTTGGTCTCATTTCTACTTCTCTTTTTTGAAAGAAAATATTGCTTTAACCAATTTTTTCACTTACCAAATTAATTTTTGGTTAGTTCAAAAGAAAGGAACATTCTAACAAGTTAATACTCAGTGACTTTAAAGATACAAAGGGAATATCTGTACACATAAAAAGTATATCTAGATGAATAGACTGTAATATTATTTTGAGTTATGGTACAGTTTGTGACAAATGTAGAAATCTTGCTTTTTTTTTTCTGTGCCCTTATTTGTTTTGAAAAGGATGTGTTGGTGAATTTAAACACTCTGATCCAGCCTATTTGTTGAAAATGTTTATTTCAAAAACATTCAATAAGTATCTTTTAAGTGTCAGACATATTTTTAGCTTTTAGGATAAAGCAAAACAAATTTCTACCTTTGAACACCTTACATTCTGAGTAAGGGAGACAAAAATAAATAAGCAATTATATAAATTATTTATTATGTTGGAAGGGAGTAAATGCTATGGAAAAAGAAAAATAATAGAGCAGGTTACTACTAAGTATGTGGGCACAGTGTAACAGAAAATAGAGTACTTAGAGTTGACCTCAGTAAAAAGTTAATATTTTTTCAAAAATTTGAAGGAGGTAGGAAAATTAGTCATGTGAATATCTAGAGAATGAATGTCTCAGAAAAAACAATAGCTAGGACAGAGGCCCTAATTTAGGAGCAAGGCTGGTGGGGTTGAGATATCACAAGGTCAGTGTAGTTGACCTTTGGAATCAAGTGAGGTATATAGGGAAGCAGAAATAGAGGAGAGAGGGATGATCATGGTGACTTTGTGTGCCAGTTACCAGTTTTTGGACATCAGCAATTTACTCTGAGTTTAATGAGCACAGTTGCAACATTTTGAGATGGAGTGTGACATGACCCATTTATGTTTTTAAATGAATTCCTTGGTTGTTACATTGAAAGTAGAATGAAGGAACTAGGGGGATGGGATGAGGTACCAGTTTGGAGACAAAAAATGATGACAGAACCAGAAGGTAGCAGTCATGGTAGAGACAAATGGTTAGGACATGTATAACCTTACATCTTCTAGATAGTTTTTAATTTCAACTCCACTTCCAAAATGTGCAGAACTTGTCTCACTTGATCACAATTATATCTCTGATTACTCTGTTTAAGAGCAGACGCATAATATGCTCTACAGAAAAGTAGGTACTATTTTATATATGAAACAAGATATTAGAAACGAAACTGGTTATTTCTTATCTGGTATATAATCTCACCATTCTGCAAATATTTTTCACATGAAGCTCAACACATCCCTATAGGTTTAGTGCTGTTACCACCTCCACATTGCTAGTGAAGAAACTGGGAGCCAGGAGAGTTGTAGCACCTACCTAAGCCCAGTCAGTGGCCAAGCTAAGTGTCTGAACAGTCTAATTGCAAGGTATCTGCTCTTAGCACTGTTCAATACCACCTTAAAGAACTATAAATCACAATGCACATAATTCATGGATTCTAAAATGTGAGGCTTTATGCTTGGCATCTGTTCATTTTCATAACTGCAGAAACATGATAGGTAAGCTACATAGACACTAAGATAAAATGTACTTTCTTTGTGACATTAAATCACCCACATTAAGGAAAGTTAAAATGTGCTATAAAAAGAAGCAAATTGTTAGTGAAAGCAATCAAAATTGTACCTTTTATTTTTATTCAGTTCTGAAATATGTTGGATCAGAAAATATACCACTAGCAATTTGTTGTCTGAAAAACTAAAGTGAGTTTCTGGCAAACTAAGATAATACATCTTCTCAGTGTAATATTTTATTTGAATGCATAGAATTGTTACATTTAAACTTAGTAATGCTACATTTTTCCAACTC
>RJWT010043044.1:0-12031 GCA_004365215.1 Cuniculus paca | reverse complement strand
TTATTGTGATTATAGTAAAATACTTCAGTTTGCATAAGTACAATTCAGGTTGTCATCAATTCAATTAATTACTTGTTAGTATTTCTTCTTGTTAAAGTTAATTGGTTACATATAATGTTCTTGAAAACTTAAAGTAAATATCTTTGATGATAACTATATATGAATGCCAATATTTAAATTTCAAAATACTATCATTTTACACTCTCGAAGTTTATTTTTCACTGTCAAAATATTTTATGTATAAAATAAACTTCCTGAATATTTTCATATTTTAATCTTTGTCTATTGCTGCATAAAAAATTGCAAATAGTGTTCTGTGATTATGCCAAACCAGGAGCAACTTTAATATGCTGCACATGTGTGCTAGTAGCAAGGCTACAATGCATGACTCTGCATTCTTGTCCATAATTGAATAATTCAAGAGCAGACACCTAAGTGGGATGGTATTATTCTCCCTAGGGTATATATTTGGCATAGAGAGACTCAAACTGAAAGTCCATAAAATGGATACTATTAATGGCTCAAAAGAGAAAGTTCACAAATGGTCAATTATTTACCTTTATGTGCATTCTACATGGAATCTTAGAACCGTTTATAAAATTTTTTAAAGTTTTACTTAGTATCTTTATTTTCTATTGTTTGTAAATAAACTATCCTTTACTAGTTTATATATTAATAGGAATTATGTATCTTTCTTTTTAGATGTCAAGATAGCCTATATAACTCAGCATGCCCCAGTACTACCACCATAATTTTATTAAAAAAACAACTTTGAACAATTTTGCTTCCCTATTCAGGTTTCAGTAATTTTACATTGTCACCAAATAAGTGTTCTTTGAACTTAGTTTTTTAAAATATTTGATAAACACTCAAAAATTTGGGTAATGTGTCTTAAAAAATTACAGAACCCCAAACTACCAGTCTCTAAAATTAAACTCTTTATTAAAAAAGGGAAAATGAGTAACATACATCTTGGCACTTTGGATTGCATAGCCTTTCCAAATAATTGTCTGATTTTATTCTCAAAATTATCCTGAAGAAAGACATCTGCAGCATTTATGCTTATTTTATTCACTTGACATATTTACTGAATTGTGATAGTAGTTGTCTGGTCATATGGTCATAAAAAATGGTAAAATGATCCCCAATTCTATGAAGCTTAAGTAACAGTATATAAGCATCAAAGCAATAATGTGTTTTTTTCGGTCAAGAAATATTCTTCCAAGGATAAAGTACAGAATGTCAAATAGAGTAAAGGACCTGAGCTTTTCCACTGGCTGAATTCTAATGAGCTAGCCTACTGCAGCTTCATGGATGCTGACAGAAAACATGAGAATCTTGGCTCAAGACAAGGGACAGCTTATTGCTCACAGTGATAGCAACTGTTAAAGTTTCAACATTTGCACTCTGCCACAAATCTCATAGGACAACAAAGAGAGACAGCCGATGTCTATAGTTATAGTTCAGAGTATAGGAGAGGGAAACTGAGTATAGGAAATGCAGATTTTTTATAAAGAAACCCAGATCTTTTAAAATGACTAGTAAGTCCTCCTCCAGATCATTGTCCTAGAGAAAAACATTGTCTTTAATTGTGTTGGAAACTAAAACAAACATGACTTTTGTTCCAGTGAGAAATACAATCTCTGTCTTTCAAGTCTGTTTGTCAAACAATTATACTTGAAAAGATACTCCAGAAAAAATGCAATGCCACTGTACATAGGTTTACAGAAGCATGAGACCCATGGAAAAGTTTCCATTAATGCATGTTTTAAGGGATCGTGATAAATGAAACTTTACTCTCCAAGGTTCTACGTTTCACTTTGGAAGTAATTTTTTTAAATTTTTATTTGTACATGTTTGCACCAATACAAGTACATACCACATTTTCATTGATATAGGCATATAACATTTTAATTCTTTTTTTCACCTACTTCCATTGCCCCTCCCCTCCTGCTCCTCTCCCTCTATCCCTTGATTCCATTCCCTTTTGAAAAACATGTATCTCTGTATATCCTACTACTTATCTTCTATTTTGAACTTTATATTTTGGATTTTTCATATAAGCAAAGCCATGTGATATTTAATCTTGTGTGTCTGATTTATTTCACTTTATGTTATGATTTCAAGGTACATCCATTTTCCTACAAATGACTGAAATTTATCCTCATGACTTTTAAATGGAAATCCATATGCTAAGTAAATATTCAATAGGACCAAAGAGGTAAGGAAACATACCTAACAAAAGAACAGCAATTTGTGAAGGTCTTGATATGGGTATGTGCAATCACCTTAGTATACTAAAACAGTGAGCATAAGTTGACTCATGAGTCAGAGGAAAGTAGACAGGGTCAAGACATGGCCAGAATGGGGTGCAACAAGGGATTTAACCTTTCTCTAAATACTGAGTAAGCATGGAAGAGTTCTCAGCAGAGGAATCACATGCTTACATTTGTTTTCAAAAATATCACTCTTCTTCTGACTTTGAGAATAACTAACCAGACATAAACTACTAGAAAACTAAAAAGTAAAATTATGTGAACATCTGTTTGCAAGCACTGAAAAACACATACTATAATACTGTAGTTCTAATGAGGAATGGGACAAACTAAATATCCTACAATTGCCTTGGGTTTCTGTCTACAGGCTCTTTGTAGACCTTCCAACAGGCAGAGGAAACCCAAGCAGGCCATGTGAATCATATTTAACTGAAGAACCAGACAGCAAAATTCAGTTAGAGGAGATGAAATAAATAGCTTTTAGGGCATTGACCAATGAGCAGAGAGCTAGGTAGAAAAAGACTTCCAGAAATCTCCATACGAATTTCATGGAGTCTTTGCTTGACCTGTAAATGCACAAAAGATTTCACAAAACCTAGTGAAGAACAACTACTAGTGAAAGAACAAGCCCTGAGTGAGAAAAATTTCCCAGAAGGTTTCCCTTAGTTCTTAACTTTCAGAAAGGACCAAAATCCTGTTGTATAATTTGTGCCTGCTCACCTTCAGTGTCAATCATGAATAAAGAGACTTTCGTCAAAATATAATGACCTAGTGATGATAAAGACATTGACATTTAGTATTTCATTTTATCAGAACCAAGACACAGAAAGGGGTAGAGAGCTGCTTTCCAAACCACAAGACATCAAGAACCTATATCCAGTCTGGTATGACCTCTCAAAAGCCTTTGATTTTTCATTTCCTAAAATCCAAGCACTCTCATCCTCTTGCCAGAAGGACTCATCATAATTCTCCTCAATGAACTCAAAGTTGAATGAAAAACTCCAGTTGTTAGTTTGACTTCTGGTTTATATTTTATTTTATTTTATTTTATTTTATTTTATTTTATTTTATTTTGTCTTTTTAAGACAGGGTCTCGCTATGCAGCTCAGGCTGACCTTGGGCTCACTATGTAGGACAGGCTGGTCTTGAACTTGCAAAGATTCTCCTGCCTCAGCCTTCGGAGTGCTGGCATTACAGGAATGTACCACCACACTCAGCTTTGACTCCTGGCTTAAATCTGCAGCACAAAGGCCTCTGAGGTCATAGACTGACTCACTGGTTCTTTTTTGTCTTTTTAGTTTCTTTTATTTTTAATGACAAAAGAGATAACAGTATTTCCAACAGCATTAAGAGCCAAACAAATTAATGCCTTAAATTAAACTGTCACACTTAATATCTATTATATAGATTTAAACCAAAGTACCCAATCAAGAAGTGCTGTGTTTAAGATTTATTTTAATATTCTATCTGCATGTTCATTGTGATGGCAAGATGTTCTGTGAAGGCACCAGTTAACCTGATACATCAGTTTGCTCTAATTAGTTTTTCATTCTTAAAAACGATATGGGGATTTAAAAGGAACTAACATAGGGCTGAGCCACCACCCTTATCTGACCCATTTAAACACCTGAGCTATGGTAGCAGTTACATTTCAGCAAAACATTTTCAAATTAAGTCAGAAATACAGAACTATCATAAATTTACACCCAAACACTGAAAATACTTTCTGGACTGAATCTCAGAGATGATAAACCCAAAAGGACACACACAGTCTTGCTCAGCTGTGATCAGAGTGAGGTCAAACTGGAAGAAGGTTAGCTGTATTTGTGGGGCACTGTACAAGTGAAGAAGCTATTCAGAAAAAGAATTCCAGAAGTCCTCAAAAATAGTCCCTTTGAGTCTTTTGGTACCAAAAAACAAATATTAAAATAAAATGAGGCATATTAATGTCAGAAATATGAAAAGGCATACACAATTCAGGAATAGAAATATGAGGGCATTAACAGAAATGAAAAATTATGGTAGTCCCTCGCTTATGTGCACTTTGGTTTCTTTTTATGGACTGTTTCCCTTTACGCTTTAAAGAACAGAAGAAAATCAAACATTAAAAATTTGCTGAACCTCTCTTATGTGCTAAACTTTGAAAAACAAATGATTTCATCATTTGAAAGCATAGAAAATAGGAAATAAAAATAAGATGTCAAAACTTTTGTCTGGAGTTAAGTAACTGTTTTCAGTGAAGACAATGAAGGGCTGTTCTAAGGAAGTCACTCATCTGTCTCATACCTCACCTGCAAGCAAATAAAAATGCAACAAGTTTTGCTCTGACCAGCTCATAAGTAATGTGTTTTTGAATCTGAGATATTTTAGTGACAAGCACAATCAAAGGATCAAAACAGGGACCTGCTTTTTAGAGACCATTAATCTAGAATGAAAACCATCTGTTTGAGATAGTTATATACTTTTTTTTTTAAATTGAAAACCACATAGTTATGTTGAGGGAGCAAAAGAGCAAGGCAGTAATTTTCAGATTGCTGAATTAAAAATGTATATTTTACTGGAGCAGAAGGATTTAACAGCTAAAATCACATTTAACAATGCATGAAAAGAGACACACTTTAAAAATGGCAGGAAAAAAATGATTACGTAGTTTTAAAACCTGCATTGTTTAAAGTAATTTACTTAAACTTTGAAGAACTAAATCAAAATTTTGTAAAACAGACCAACTCAACTCAAATAATACAAATATACAGCAGATCTTTTATTT
The DNA here is from genome assembly GCA_004365215.1 of Cuniculus paca. Classification (NCBI taxonomy): domain Eukaryota; kingdom Metazoa; phylum Chordata; class Mammalia; order Rodentia; family Cuniculidae; genus Cuniculus; species Cuniculus paca. The sequence goes on along the minus strand of RJWT010043044.1, from coordinate 6,988 downwards.
TAAATGTAGCACCAGGATATGAATGGTTACCCTGCAATACAAGATCCTTTACCATCCAATATAGTGTGATGTAGAAGATTTCTTTTGACCTTTAGAGAAAAATGTTTCAAATCGCAAGAATGGATTAAATGAAGGAAAATGGTCTTTGATCTATTTGCTACATTTCATTCTTCTTTTAGAAATATACTCATCAGTCCTTTGAACATCTTCATCAAGTTAACCAATCAAAATTTCACAGAAGGCAGATGATGCTATGACTTTTGGTATAGGTGGGACTTGTAAATGCCTTACATCAACCTCCATTTATAAAATTGGTATAAATGACAAATTCATATATACGGAGTATATTAAGTAGTGTACTAGATGTTCTATTCAGAGTTAAACTCAGAGTAAAGTAGAAGGATGTAAGTCATATAATAAGCTGATATAATTAATGTTACATAAATTATATGAACATACATAGTATATTGGTTGAAAAATGAATCGAAACTATAAATGTAAACTCTAATTGTTACTTTTGCTGTTAGTGCATTCTAAATTAATATATATTTGTAAATTCATTTCTACTCTAGATTTATTTGTGTGTTGAGAGCAAGAGATCAGAAATAATGCCAGCAGATTATTGTAAGTTCTTATTACTTACCAATATCTCAATTTTTTGGTAAAAAAGAAAAAATACTTCCTTTACATATCATTCATACATAGTTCATTCAATTAATGAAATTTCAAAATGGAATTACTTTCTGAATATGTTTTTATTTCCATTTCTAAAGGAAAACAAAGTAGGCAGAGCATCTTCGGATTTTAATTCTGTCATAATTACTTATATGTGCAAATACATAGAAAAGTTTAGTCACACAGTTAGGCAGCTAATTGTGTTGAAAATACAATTGCATGCTCACAAAGATAATAATGCCCCTAGGGTGTACACTTCTGTTTCAGAACTATTTTTAAGCCTTTAGGAATTTAAACTACTACTCGACTCTTGGAAAACAATGTCAACACCAAACTACAGATGTGACCTAGCATTTATTTCAAAGTTGCAACACTAAATTTGACTGCAAAGTAACAGTAAGAAATTAAAAGTTTAAAAGCTGACAACGATAAGCATGACAAATGGAATGCTCCTGCTGTCAGTTTTTAGGGTATACAGTGAACAATTTTGTCATGTAAGGAACTGATGTTCTTCACAAGTAGGAAAAAGCCAATTATTGAAAACTCTAAATCTGATAGAAAATTTTACTTCCTATTTTGATTCTGGGCCTAATCGTATCTTGAAACATTTAAAATAATTCCAAGATTGCAATTGTTTATATCACACATGATATAAAAGATTCACTAGAGTGTTAAAAACCAAAAAGAATTTAGAAACAGTCTTCATGAGGAAAAAAAAAAGTCCTGAAATTTCTTTACTTATGTGGCATATATTTCTTTAGCATTCTAGTTAAAACCTGGAATTCTAGAATTAATTCTCTTATAACATCAATTTTCCTTTAAAAATATTCTCACTGATTTACTTAATTCTTTAAAAATCTTCAAATACAACTCATAAAATCTTATATTGAATTATTTAAAAAGTTTTCTTTTGTGCATATTGATGTTTTTAGAAAATGAAGAAAATTGAGTCCAGCTTTTAAACCTTTTTTCTTAAAACTTCATTGAGAATAATTTGATAAATCTTACACTTTTATGCATCAAGTATAAATACTATGGTTCTCTTTCTTTTTTTATGTCACCTTGCATTTTTGTCACCTGGCATTTTAAATAAGATTTTTTTTCTAAAATTACAGCTAAGCATATCAATATTTCACAGTTTGATCTTTTAGCACTGGCTTATTCTTACAAGAAATCCTTTTATGAGAAGAATGCTGTAGCTACTTGGTCAGAAAATATTATTTGAAATATAGAAAAGGAGATTATTTCCAATAAAAGGATGTCAGTGATAGAAATCTAAGATTGCTTTCTCATGCAGTCTTTCTCCCAATATTGGCACTGTACCAGGCTGATAGTTTTCAAGTGTGGTTTTTGTCAGAAGACAAATAATAGGGTATAAGGATCACTATTGATAGCAACCATTTATTTATGGACTTACTAGGGTTACACATGTTGCTGATGGCTAACAATCTATTATCTTTTCTCCTTATAACAAGGCATCAGGGTAAACTTTAGTATTACCATTTTATAAATGACAAGGTAGGGCTTAGATCATTTTCCCAAGCTGTAAGTAGGAGATGAGAGAATCAAACTCAGGGATCCATCATTTTTAAACATTCTTAGGTAAGTAGTGTCAAATGACAACTAAAAGAAGAGCTCTGAACTTATTGATGGATACCTAGATACAATTTTGCTTCATCTCTTTGCATTCTGAATCTTTGGAAATTTAAACTATTTACCAGGAAAAGGACCCCTTTTTTCTATAATCAAAGCACTTTATAGTAATTATCCGTAGAGAAGTCTTACAAGATTTCTTTTGTGGAATTTTGTGGTTCATTTTATGTAAGTATGTGTATCACTTAGAGTTCTCCAGAGAAACAATAACATCTTTATTGTTTTGAGATAAAAACAGTATAGTATGAGCAATAGTGTGTTTCACTATGGAAGTCGAGAAGTTTGTGATCTCCCGCTACAAACTACCCAGGATGTTAAATACCAATCTTCAGGCTGAGGACAGGAGAAGAGGAGGTAAGATATTATTTCTCAAGGAGAAGGGCAGGAAAAAAGGTGTAAATTCCTGCTTCTTCTGTATTTAGTTTTATTCAGATCCTCAATGTGTCAGCTGGTACTTAACCATATTAAGAAAATTTTATTACACTGAGTCCACTGATTCAAATGTTAGCATCATCTAGAAGTTCACTCCCAGATACACAAAGAAATAATGTCTATTTTAGGCAGACCATGAACAACAAAATAATTTTAGGCAGTCCATGAGATACAAAATAATCATCACAGACGGTAATCTAAAATATGTGTGGCACTGCACTTTGTATACCACAACCCTTCACCTTTCTCTGTAGACAGCCTAGAACTTGATCATATATCAGAGAAAATAAAATGCCAAAGCATACATATATGTCAGGATTAAAGAACAAAAATAACAAATGAGTAAGTAGGGGAAAGTGTATCAGACTCATCTGAATGATAATGTAATGCTTCTTTTCTTCAAAGGAATATAGCTATATAAAACACTTGGAAAATTCTTAATGCTTTCAAATTCAAAATTAATTTGAATAAACTTTACTTAATACTCAGTGAGTCTTAGATAATTTGACTATGAGGTAAATTACTTAGATACTAGTACCTATAATATGCAAGCTATTCCTGATGTTGTTACAGTTTGTGTTTGAATGTCCCCCCTAAAGTCTCATGTGGTCATGAGGCAGGCCTTTCAAAGGTGGCTGAGTCTAGCATTTATGATAAGTTCATTGTCTAGCACAGGGATTGGTGATGTGAGTGCTGCACCCACCCAGGGGCAGGTAGCCAGCATAAAATATAAGAGAAGGAAGGAGGTATATTCTTGCCTTTCGCCCTTTTCACACTGTCACTTGTGGCCATCATGACAGTTGCCCCTTAGGCATGCCATCCTGTCTTGGAGCCAGCTGAGTAGGGATTGAAACCTCCAAAAAACTGTAAGCTAAATAAACCTTTTCTTCCTTCATTTTGGGTGTCAAGTGTTTCATCAATGAGAGAAAAATAACCAAGATAGTTGTTTTTCATAATAAATTCTCATATGATATTCATCGAATAAACACTGCATGCCTACTTAAGTGAGACATGATTCTAAACTCCAAAATGAAATACAGAAGATCCAATTGTTGATTGGTTGAAAAATACATGGAAGAGAAATGAGCACATATATCCCCCTTACGTAATTTGACTATCTAATATTCAGCCACCCACCTTTTGTCTTTCCATTTAACAGCAGCTTTGGAATTCTTGTTTATATAAAACAAGAACTACAGAAAGTTAAGAATCGATGTAACACAGTTTCTCTCCTCCTGAATTTGTCATATAGCTTAAGGCATTCCCCATCATTTCACAAGCATTTCTCACTTGCCCACAATAGCCTTAAAAAAACTGCCATTTCCACAATTCCAATCCATTATAACTTGATATTTCAGTTTTCAAAATTTCAATGTATACTTTTCTTCCAAGACCATTTCTTCAAAAATTGGTCAAAAATCATCCACACTGAATACTGTACTGAAGGTAAACAGGGCCTAATTAACTGAGTTGAAATATGAAATTTAGCAGCGATAGTTCTTAAAGTATGAGCCAAAGTCTTTGAAAAGTCTTAGACTCTGTCAATGGGTCTAGAGAGGTCAACATATTTTCATATTATTAACAAGTTATTTTCCCTTTTCAAACTTACTCCCACATGAGCTAACTATAGATTTTTTTCATAGGATAGTAGATATGATAATGTAATGGATTAAATACATAGGAGAATTTGTGTTCTATTGAACCAAACAGATTTTCAGAATGTAAAAAATGAAATGTTTCTTTCTCAACAAATTATTTTATTTCTAATTAATTTTATTTCCAATTAATTTCTGTAAAATTTTATGTTAACTTCTATTGTGATTATACTGTTTCAAACTTTACTTACAAATAATATATTTTTAAAAGTTTTTAATATAAGTGAGAAAATGTCAACAAATCTAATCTATCTTATAAATGATTTTTAGAATCTTTAATAATTTTAAAAGCATAAAGGACTCCTAAGAACAAAATGTGTGAAAATCTCTGCTTCAAAGCATCTCTCAAAATCACATATATTAACAAAAATAGCATCAACTATTAATTGAGGTTCTTCAATCAGCTACTTTATATACATTATATCATATAGTCTTCCACTCCATTATGAGAGAGATATTGCTGGTTTGTAGGTCATCCTGATATGAGAGTAAAGGCAGAAGAATAATTAATCTGGTGAAGTCATTTCAAGGTAGACCTATGTTCAGACTGTGGCATGGGTACTGATGGGTGCTTTAAGCCAGAGCTACAGTGAAAGTCAGGAGCAGAAAGCAGATATGAAAAGTTTGCAGTTTCATCAGAAAGAAGCACCTGCAAAATTGGAAGGAAGGAAAATATGGTAGTTGGAAAGATTTGCATTTAAAAGGTAGTGAAGTACTTCACATCAGCACAATAGAAAAAATGGCTTGAAGGTATCTCAGGAATCAGCAATATTCCATCCTTAGTTCAAGGGTCGAAAACTATGTATCCAGCTTTAATTTGAAAATAGAGCCTCTGTGCCCCCTGCTGGAGACAAGCAGTCTAAGGAGTTGGATTTCCGGAATTTATTTCACTGTACTGGGCCATTCAAGTACTAAATTCCTCCACAGCTATGATGCAGATAGGAGCAGAGCTTGGCATCATTCTCTATGGTTGTAGTTTTGTGGGCTTACAGATGCAAAAGTTTCCAGGTCATGGAGGCTTTAATGGTTGATTGATTGTGTCAATGTGAGAATTTTAGAAGCTTAACTAAATTGGCATTCTAGGGCTGCTTGTCACCTGAATGGTATAAAGGGGAAATGAGGAATGACAGATCTGTTTTTTTCTTATGAGAAGCTCCAGTCTTCATCTTCAATTTGGATGTCATCTCCTGGCTTCCAGTGCAGTCTCTTTGGCTTCCTCCGTGAATCCTTCAACCCCCCAGCATAGGCTTGTCAGTCCTCCATCATAGAGCCATTGGTTTCATGCTGTGACATTGCACAGGACACCGCAGTAAACTCTAGACCTTGGACCAAAACCTTCAGTCTCCAGTGTGCAGACACCATCTGCACTCTATGTCATCCAACTCTGAGGGTGACCATTGTTAAATCAATCTTATAATTTGCTATGCATTGGTATATCTTGTGTTATATCTGTTTCTCCAGTAAAACACTGACTGATAGAGGCTTCCACCCAGATGTAAGAAGTTCTGGGAGGCAAGGCAGTTTACCCCATAGAGGATAGTAAATGAAGCAACAAGATCCAAGCTAGAAGTTCAGTGGAAACACTAGGACATTGGTGATTCCAGAAATTTCAATCATGTGTTGAAGAAAGCCATAGGCTTTGATTGAAGTCATTCCAAGAGAGAGGCTGTGAGGGCTACAAATGGCAAAGCCATAGAGGTAAGGATGTCCAAGCTGTTGAGAGCTAATATTCTCACCACCACCTGTCCCAGGTGCTGGACATGATGCCACATATGATTTGTTAGCCTTGCTTAGTTTCAGTGTTGATGTGGTCCCATTCCTTTCTAGCTCCTATTTCTCTCTTTTGAAATGGGAGTATTTACCCAATGTCATTGTGCATTGGGAGTATTTAACATTCTTTTTGCTTTTGACAGAATTATATGTTTGCCACGAGGTTCAGAGGAGAGTTGGTCTTAAACTTTTCAGCAATATTGGAACTGTATGATTTGCAGATATTTAGAAATGTTAAGATTTAGACACACTTGTGTAATAACAAGGATATGAGTCTTTTTGGGGGCCAGATATGGAATGCTATGCTTTAGATGTAAAATATTCCCCCAAAAGTCTTATGTATTTGTAAAGTGTTTGAATCATGGAGACATTACACTATCAGTGGCTTCATCTCTTAATAAGTTTAGTAGCTGAATATTGTGTTGGGAGGTGGGGACTGGTTGAAGCATGACCTGGAAGGGTGTATTTTTGTCTCCAGCTTCTCCCTGTGCCTCTGCTTTCTGGATGCACTTTTTCACCTACCATGACCTTCTTCAATCCTTTTTCTAACTCGGAAGCAGTAGACCATGATTGGTACCATGAGCCAAAGTTGTACAGGTCAGGAACTTTGTCCTACTGGTGGGAAAGTGGTTATAACAGTTCTATCAGGTGACCCAGCAAATTCATTTTTAGGTACAGTATATCCAAAACAAATGAAGCATGTATTGATTTGAAACTTTTGCACAAATGTTGGTAATAGCATTATTCATAATATACCCAAAGCAGAAAGAACCTTAAATATTCAATTGATGACTGAGTTCAAA
>RJWT010043043.1:0-12024 GCA_004365215.1 Cuniculus paca | reverse complement strand
TTTCTTTCTACCTAAATGTGTTTCTTGCATAGAGCATATTGATGGATCCTGTCTCCTGATCCACTATGCCTCTGTTTCTTTCTATTGGTGTCTTGAGGCCCCCTTGCACTGCATTGTCTCTGCCATGCTGTTTTCCTGCCATTGGCTCCCTATTTTTCCTCTCCATTCAGTCGACTGCCCCCACTTGATGGTCCCCTTCTGACATTGTTCCTGAGACTGTGGTCCTTTCTCTTTCTCTCTAAAATGACCTTTAGTAATCTTTGTAGGGTTGGTTTTGTGGTCATGAATTCCTTGAGTTGTTCTTTGTCATGGAAGTATCTTGTTTCTCCATTAATTTTGAAAGAAAGTTTTACAGGGTACATGAGTCTGGGTTGGAAGTTATTTTCTTTCAGGACTTCCATTATTTCACTCCAGCCTCTTCTTGACTTGATGGTTTGTGTTGAGAAGTCTGCTGTGATTCTGATCTGTTTCTTTTCTCTAACAGCTTTTAATATTCTGTTCTTGAGTTGAATTTCTGGGATCTTGATTATCATATGTCTGGGCATAGATTTGTTTTGATTATGGCTTGCTGGAGTTCTGTATGCCTCACTTATTTGAATGTTATTTTCTTTTTTTTAATGCTTGGGAAGTTTTCATAAATTATATCTGTAAATAGACTCCTGATGTCATTTGTCTTGACACCTGCTTCTTCACTCACATTTTTAATTCTTAAATTATGCATCTTTGAGTTGTCCACCAGCTGTTGTATTGTTACTTCCTTTGACCTTGTTATTTTTAAGAGATCATCCCTTTCACAGTCATAGGCTGCAATCCTGTCTTCAAGCTTTGAAAGTCTTTCTTTAGTTTCCTTCATGTCAACATGCCAGCTATCAAATGAATGTTTAATTTTTGGGATATCTCTTTGAATCTGTTTCATGGATTCTAAATCTTTCTTATGCTGTTCATTCATGGTTTCCCTCATTTTCCTCTGCTCCTCTATTTTTTTATCTATGTCTTCTTTAGAGGTGCTTAGCAATTCTTTTATTATGTTTTTCATTTCTTCTTTTACCTGGGATAGAATTTCTGTTCTAATTTCTCTTATAGCTTCATGAAGTTGTTTCTTCACCTCAGTTGATATCACTTCAGACATTTCAGATGTGCAATTCTTGATCTCCATGTTTTCCTCTTGTGGAATTGCGCTGCTTGGGTTGGATGCCAGAGATTGCCCTCTCCCCCCGTGTCTTAGCATATTCCTGATTTCTTTCACCCCCAAGTAGTTTGGTCCCAGGCACTCCAGCACTGGCCACAACTTCTCTGAAGCTAGACTGTTTGTCTTTTCTGGCCAGTGCTGGCTATGTATATCCGATGTTGGGTGCCTGTGTCTCTGCACTGAGCTGGGCACCAAGCCACCCAGGGTTTGCATGGGAGCAGACCTCGTCAGGCCCTGCCAATGTAAGCTTTTTAGGAACCTATGCGACATTGCGTGAAACATACATAGGAGCGGATCTCTGACCAATCAGCTTCCACAGGTCTGCCCACAACCTGGAGCTCCTGAATGACTCTTTTTTCTCACTTCAGTTCAACCAACTTCCATGGGTCCACCCACAACCCGGCGCTGATGCCAGAAGAGGTTAGCAGTCTTGGCCCCAGGTGTAACTGCCCAACTCCAAGATGGAGCCCAGCCAATCAGTCTCTCCTGTGGTGCAGGGGGGCAGAATTCCAAGCACTCACCAGCAGCCAGCACAGATCTCTGTGTCTGCCACTTTCCTTCACCCACATGCCTCTCAGCAGAAACCTCTGGGGTTGACTGCAGCTGCGACCATGACTGCAACTGTGATGGCACGTCTCCAGGCTCAGCAGATCTTCTGGCAGGGTAAATCTGGCTCCAGACTAAGGCGCTGCCAGCCACCACCTTCTTCTTCATTTAAATTCTTTTTATTCTCTTTGTGGGCTTTGATTCATATTTTAGATTCTTCCTTGGTAGGGGACCCACTTCCTTCCTTGTTGTCCTCTCCATGATGTGATATTCCAGCATCTGAACTGTTTCTCTCAGAGAGACTGTTTACTCTGCTGCTTACTGCTCCACCATCTTTAGCTCCTTCTCTGTAGCGTAATTTTAAATCTGGGATTTTTATGTCCCTTTGTCTTCATTGCCCAGAATTGTTTTTGCTGTTCTAGGTCTCTTCTGTTTCCCAAAAATTTGAGGATTGGTTTCTCTGTTTCTGCAAGGCATTCTAATGGTATTTCCATTGATATTGCCTTAAATCTGTATAACAATCTTGGGATTATACCCACTTTTACTATGTTAGTTCTTTGTATGCAAAGGTTTTCTTTGCATTTATTGATCTTTTTCAAACTTCTTTTTCACACTACTCTAGTTCCAATTGGGAGATTGCTTACTTTCCTTGCTATAGTGATTCTCAAGTACTTAATTTTGGGGAAAATGCTATTGTGTGTGGTTTCTGTAATTTCTGAGTTTGTTATTTTTATACAGGAATGCTGTTGAGTTTTGAGTATTGATGTGGTATCCAGGTATGGAACTGAACTTGATTACTAAATAATCTTTTGGTGAAGTTTTTGTGGTCTTGTATGTACAGTATGTCACCTGCAAATAATGATTTAGCCATCTCTTCTAGTTTATTCATTTTATTTGTCTAATCACTCTAGCTAATGTTTCCAGATCTATATTGAATAGGAATTTTGATTGTGAATATCCTTGTCTCCATCCTGATCTTAGAAAGCTTTTGGTTTTTCAACCTTTAATATATTTATTTATTTATTTATTTATTTTTTATTTTATTTTAAAGAAAATAGGACAAAACAAAACAGAATGAAAAAAGTGAAAGAAAACAGAATAGAGTCAAACATAATATAGCATTTAAAGCAGAACACTGCAAGCTATACAGGTTTTCAAAACATAACAACAGATTAACAATGGTTACCCTAGTGTCTCTTGCTTTCTTCAAAATGTCAACCTTTAATATATTGGCTGTTGATTTGCAATAGAAGGCATTTATCAGATTGAGACAAAGACCATCTCTCCCAATTTTCTGTAATTTTTAACATAAGTGTTGGACTTTGTCAAATGAGTTGTCTTCATCTGTTGAGATGATCATGTTTTTATCCTTGTGTCTTTTAATATGGTGTATTACTTTAATAGATTTATATATGTTGAACCACTTCTGCATACCTAGGAAGAATGCTATTTGTGCATGGTGTATAATGTCAATAATTTGCTGCATTCTGCTTTTCAGTACCTTGTTGAGGATTTTTTTCATCTATATTCATTATGAAGATTGGCCTAGAGTTCTGTTTTATGAGTTGGATCCTTACCTGGTTTAAGGACCAGGTTAATACCTGCTTCCAGGACTTACCTTGGGAATATGGTTTCCTTTCAATTTGGTTAAAGAGCTTGACAAGTGATGACATTTAATTTTCTCTCAATTTTTTTGTGAAATTCTACAGTGAATTCATCAGGACCTGGGCTTGTTTTAGTTGATAAGTTTTTAATTACAGTTTGAGTTTTCAGCCAGGCCTGATGGCACAAGCCTGTAATTCCAAAACTTGTGAAGCTGAGACAGGAGGTTCAGTGTGAGTTTGAGTCCACCCTGCACTACACATTGAGGTCAAAGTCAGCCTGGACTGCATAGTCAGACCATCTCAAAAAACAAAACAAAAAAATTCAATTTCATTGACTGATATTGGGTTATTTAGAATTTTCTCTCCTTGATTCAGCTTTGGCAATTCCTATGTCTTGGAATCTGTCCATTTCTTCTGTTTTCCATCTGTTTAAGGAAAAGTTTCTCAAAGTATGCATCAGTGCTATTCTGTATTTCCAAAGGATCTGTTGATTTCATCCTTTTTGTTTGTCATTGCATGAATTTGAGTCTTTTCTTTCCTTTTGATATCTGGAACAGCAATACACACTACATGTCTTCTAAGTGATGATAAGCAGCAAAAATATGCTGCAGGGAAGGAGGTAATAATTGACAATGTGCTCTGCAGTGTATTATAGTCCATGAATTACATAATTTAGGTATAAAAGTATGTAATTTTGGAAGACCTTACATAATAGTAATTTCTGTGTCTAAGCATAATTAAGAATTGATGAAGTTATATAGTTCATTGCTTTTTAAGTATTTAATGCATTTCTCACTTATGTTTTCATCACAGGTTTGCAAAAGATAATCCTATCAGACTTTGAGCAGCTTTCTTATTAGAGAACGCCATATAAAACACCTCACAAAATATTTCATTGTTAAATTTTATAGAAAAAGGAACAGGAAACCAACTGGGACTCACACATACACCATAGCCAAAATATGTGTTTGAAGGCATTTGTCACATAAATTAAACATTAGAGGATGAAACTTGTGCACAATGAAAACTATTATCATATAAATATATTCAAAAATTGGCAAGAACACAGTTTAAATACCAATTTAAAACGTGTTTTTAATGAACTGATATATCTCATGAGCATGGTTTTTCTTTGTGCTAGTATTATAGCATAGAATTGAAAAACAATGGTTATTTTAAAATTATGGCATCAAAGCATCAAGGAATAGAAGTCATTAGCTTTATCACATTCCAAAGTGACCATACTCCCAATTCCACAGGTGATGAATATTCCCTCAAAAGTGTTGCTACTAAGCTGTACCATCAATTATACTTTCTGGAAAGATTACTGTAAATCATGACTTTCCCTAGGAGACAAGTTATGTTCATATGGTGAAGTGGAACTTAAAAGAGGACTCTCCCTCAAAGTTTCCCCTTTCCCTGTCACTATGTTGTTCTCGTAGAAACAACTATGTACTGTGAAGGATTTACATCATTTTGTTCTTACAGGATTCACGAAGCTCTCCCTTCTTTGAAGGTTGTTATGAATTATTTTGTCTTGTTTTGGTGCCCTTGACTGCCCTCACCCCATTTCTAAATTCCAACCCCCTCAATGAAATATACGAAAACTAGTGCCTTTCCTTTGTTGTGGTATGTGGTCATTTTGCACATCATAAGATCAAGCTGAGGCAGTGTGCACCTAAAATTCAATAAATACTTCTTTTTCCCCTTAGGTCTCTCAGATATCTTGCATTCTACCACAGTGGGATTCTGGAAAGAAAAAACACAAAGCAGTATGGTTTATGTTTGCTATATGTGGTTAAAAATACCAGTGAAGCAAATTAAGCTGCTGAAATGGAAACAAGAAAAATTTCATATAAGTAAAGTTTTATGGAAATGATAGTATTGAAAGAAATGTATCATACGTACATGACATAAACAGTGATATTGTTATACAAGCAGGTATCTTGTCATGTCATCATATGGAAAACAAAATTTGTGAATCTACAAGTTGTGTGAAACCAATTCAACTTTCTCAAAAACTCATGTTCACAAGTCTTTGAAAATATGTACCTTAATATAAAATATAGCTCAAATTGAAAAATATTCTTTGTTACATAGAATACAGAAAGTATATGCAAACAATTAAAAGAAAAATAGTGCAAACTCCTAATTGCAAACATTACCAAATTGAAATTTTTAATGGCCTATGCATTTCAAAGTTAAAACAGCACAAACATTAACTGTACTTGAAAGTAAAAAAGATATTTCGATCAACCATGCTTAATGAAAACACATTATAAAGCTCACTCACATAAAAACACCAAATTTTGTAAACTCAGTATTATATAAAACACTCCACATAAATTATCTACATAAGTGATTTACTGAAAACCATGTAAGGTGTGTACTTTCTGATATCTTCATCAAAGATTTGTTTCCTTTAGAAAATTACTTAAGAAATATTGACATAAAACACTTTGTATTGCTTCTACACGTTTCCGCTACATGAGAAATTTTCACAGAATTTGCAAAATAGGCTTACATAGCTTCTTCCCAGTGAGATGTCCAGATTTGACATTAAAAATATATACATTCACGTATTTGGCAATGTGTGTACTGTAACCTTTCAAATTGGTTACATACATTTTTTTCCCAAATGAGTTTCTTAAAGTCTCTGTAATGCAGCAAATCTTTTTCTAGTTTGATTGCATACATAGGGATTTTACAGTGTGACTTGTTTCATGTATTTGAAAATAATCACATGTGCTGAAAACTTTTCCACATTGCTCACATGCACAACGCTTCTCGTCAGTGAGTCCTCTCATGTCTTTGATAATTACTTTTTGAGCTGAAAGCTTTCCCACATTGATTACACATGTATGGCTTCTCCCCAGTGTGAATTCTTTCATGGTTTTTACATGAAGTACATGTACTGAAAGCTTTCCCACATTGCTTACATACATGAGTTTTCCCATTAGTGTGAGTTCTTTCATGCATTTTATAATAACTCTGTACTGAAAGCTTTCCCACATTTACTACATACATAGGATTTCTTTTCAGTGTGAGTTCTTTCATGTGCTCGACAAACACTAAGTGTACCAAAAGCTTTCCCACATTGCTTACAAGTATAGGGTTTCTCTTCAGTGTGTGTTCTTTCATGTGTTTGACAAAGAAAACGTGTGGTGAAACCTTTCCCACATTGCTTACATACATAAGGTTTCTCCCCAGTGTGAGTTCTTTCATGTAACTTACAATTACTGTGTGTAATGAAAGCTTTCCCACAGTGCTTACATACATAGGGTTTCTTTCCAGTATGAGTATTTTCATGTCTCTGATAAACAACAGATGTGCTGAAAGCTTTCCCACATTGCTAACATACATAAGGTTTCTCCCCAGTGTGACTTCTTTCATGTATTTTACAATAACTCTGTGTACTGAAAGCTTTCCCACAGTGCTTACATACATAGGGCTTCTCTCCAGTATGAATTTTTTCATGTCTCCAACAAAAAACAGATGTGCTGAAAGCTTTGCCACATTGCTTACATAAATAAGGTTTCTCCCCAGTGTGAATTCTTTCATGAAATCTACAATAACTCTGCGTACTGAAACATTTCCCACATTGCTTACATACATAGGGTTTCTCTCCAGTGTGAGTTCTTTCATGTACTTGATAATTATGTTTTCTGTGAAAACCTTTTCCACAATGCTTACATACATACGGTTTTTCCTCCGTGTGAATTTTTTCATGTTTTTGACAATCTGTATGTCTGCTGAAAGCTTTCCCACACTGCTTACATACATAGGGTTTCTCGCCACTGTGAGATCTTTCATGTATTCGACAATCAGAACGTGAATTGAAAGCTTTCCCACACTGGTTACATACATAGGGTTTCTCTCCGGTGTGAGTTCTTTCATGTATTTGACAAACAGTAAGTGTACCAAAGGCTTTCCCACAGTGCTTGCATACATAGGGTTTCTCTCCAGTGTGTGTTCTTTCATGCATTTGACAAACACTACGTGTGCTAAACGCTTTCCCACAATGTTCACATACATAGGGTTTCTCTCCAGTGTGAGTTCTTTCATGTCTTTGACAATGGTGTTTGCAGTTAAAACATTTCCCACAGTGCTTACATACATAGGGTTTCTCTCCAGTATGAATTTTTTCATGTCTCTGATAAACACCAGATATGCTGAAAGCTTTCCCACATTGCTTACATACATAAGGTTTTTCCTCAGTGTGAGATTTTTCATGTAATTTACAATAACTCTGTGTACTGAAAGCTTTTCCACATTCCTTACATACATAGGGTTTCTCTCCAGTGTGAGATCTTTCATGTACTTGATAATGATATTTTTTGTGAAAACCTTTTCCACAGTGCTTACATACATATGGTTTTTCCTCCATGTGAATTCTTTCATGTTTTTCACAATCTTTATGCCTGCTGAAAGCTTTCCCACACTCCTTACATACATAGGGTTTTTCCCCAGTGTGAGATCTTTCACGTTTTTGACAATAACTCTGTGTAATGAAGGCTTTCCCACATTGCTTAAATAGATAGTTTCTCCCACTACTGCTATTTCTGTCACAGATATGGACATCACTGGATTTCCTGGAGGCATGCAAATTTTTCTTACATACAAAGGTCTTCTCTCTAAGGTGAATTCTTTCACTAAGACCAGAGAAGGATTTCTCACATTGATCATGTTCATATGGTTTCTTTCCAGGCTCTGTCCTTACATGATTCTGAAAGGATTGGAAATCACCATAGTTTCTTCTATTTTCATTACTTTTAAACAGTGTCTCTTCAGATTCCAAATACTCATCTGGCTTCAATGCAGCATGAGCTCTGATGGGCATGTTTAATGATGAATACTCAATCAGGGGCTTTCTACAAACAAGAGTTTCAATTGGTTTCAAATCAGATTGTTTCATATGGACTTTAGCGGATCCAGTCCAAAGGAAGCTTTCTTTATATTTTTTCCAAGCTTTGTATTGATTGCATTTCTCAATTTCATTTCTGTAAAAGAAAAACAATTCACAATAAAGTCTCTCCATATTAATGATTTAATAGAACACATTTTCTTTGATGCCTCCTAAGAAATTTGATAATCAATTAAATGAATGCATAGGAGAGTCCTTTTAAGACAGATATTCCCTAAAGAGTGGTATTTCTTTGAGTTTTTAAATTGATGTGTTTAATAGAGCAATTTTAGTTTTATTTTGAGAAATTTACCTGCATGTATATGACATACTATTTTTCATAGCTTTTCCCCTTCACTCTTCATCCTCTAATCTTACTGTTTGTAATAGCCATCTCTAAAATGTCAGACTATACTTTGACTATCATGTCATATGCACAAAACCCTTAAATGCAATGTCATACATATTCATGATGTTGATCATAAAGGAATATATTTTATTTTATTTTATTTTATTTTATTTTATTTTATATTTGATAGTGTTGTTTCTATGATTCCAGTTCTAATTCAATTTCCCATGTTGGGATACTTTTGTATTTAGTTTTCAGATTACACACAGTCAAGCTGTGCATAATGTTGGAGACTATTTGTGAAATTGAATAAATTTGAAGATGGCCTCAGTTTTTTGATTTTCATGTTTCTCCTTCCACATGGACTTTTTTTTTTTTTGCAGCACCAGGGATCGAAGTCACGACCTCACACTTGAGAGGCAGATACTTAGGTCACTGAACTATATGCCTGGCTCCATGTGGACTCCTAAGGAGCATTCTTTTTTCTTGTAAGTGCAAATTACCTTAGATTTCGGCAATAGTTATTGTACTCTTCTTCTATTTCCTGGTTATCCAAGTGTCTTCCTGAATTATAGACAGAAATGTAAGGAGTCACTTATTACATAAAATGTAACAGATTCCAAGTAGATTCTTAATAAAATGTAACCAAGTCAGAGATATTTTTCAACTCATTTTCACATTCTATTTTATGAAACTGCACTGATAAGCAACAAGCAATATTCTCTGACTGTATAAATAAGAAAGAGATGTCATCCTTACCTATCATCACCATGTTCCTAAAGGTTTCCCCCATCACATCTCTGTAGAGCTTCTTTTGGGATGGATTCAGCAAAGTCCACTCCTCACTGGTGAAGTTCACAGCCACATCCTCAAAGGTTACTGACTCCTAAAAGATCATACATATATTTCTTGAAGGAAGATTGAGACTAATAGCCTGGAACATCTCAACTCCTTTCATGAAGAATGTAACTGAGAGCCAAGTGTGGTGGTATATGTCTGTAATCCCAGCACCCAGGAGGCTGAGGCAGGAGGATCATGAGTTCAATACCATTGTGGATTACAGAGTGAATTCAAGGTCAGCATGAACTACATAGTGAGACTGACTCAAAAAAAATCAAATGAAAAAACAAACAAATCTGCTTCACAGTGGCTTGTGAGAAAAAGGAGTGGACATACCTGTTGCATGAAAAATTATAATAATCTTAAATTCTTCCTTCCAATGAAAAGTTACACAACACACAACTAATCTCAAATTCCCAGATACTTATCTAGACGAAGAACCCAGCAAGAATGACTTTAAAAATGGCCCCTACACATTCCCAATAGAAAACATTAGAACATTTTTTAACATAAAAATATATTAGTAATTATGCTGAATTTAACCAAGCACTATTATCATGGTATACTGCTGTGATCCACAACTGCGATCACATCATTCTCAGAGCCTGTGACAGAAGTGTAAGACCTTCAAGCTCAGGCTGGTGTATGTACTGAGAACAAGTGTCCAGATTCAAAATAATGACAACTTTTAAATGTAAAACATCTGATGTTTCCCCAGAGGAAGGTCCTGAGCTGAATTCCAACTGACACAAAAAATAACTTTTAATCTTTCTTATTCCTGTGAAACACCATTTCCCTTACACAGAGATAATACTGCCTGACCAATGTTAATCTAACAGAAAAGTACAAATATACTTAAAAATGATTAACTGAACTTAGTAGGAACAAAAGAATTATTTATAGAATGCTGTAAATTTCTTTCTATCACACTATATATTTGAACCACTTTCAAACTTAGCCAGCTTAAAGCTCACACTTCAGTTTCACACTAGGAACTTTTGAAAGGGAAATTCCTTGTTCAGGAGGTGATTTTGCCACTTACCATCATCCACTGCTTTCTCATTTTTATGTATTCCACTGTGCTCCTCCATGTACAGAACATTATTTTACATCTAATTATTTACATGCCTGCCGACCTTCACTTGGTACTTTCCACTTGAGACAATACTGCTTCTACTCATTGTACTACCTCATTCAATATGCCATTTTTTTTGATAGGGTCTTTCATTGTAGGGAAGACTGGACTTGAACTTATTATGCAGCCAAGGGTGACACTGAACACCCAATAATCATCCTGCCTCAGCGACCTCAGTACTAGGATTACAGGCATGTGACACCACACCCAGCAAGCATCTCATTTTCTAAAACAGTATCTACAAACTGCGATTGAATTGTAACAATTATGTGAGACATGATGCTTTTCTATCTTTTCATCCATACACAAATCATATGTAGATGCCCTACTTCAAGGAGATTCAGTTTAACATTCAGCCCCTTATGGAAGATGTTCTTTAGAAATTAGTTTTATTCTGTTATTAATTGATATCATTCTGTCCATTTTTTTGTTATACTAAACCACAAGAATCTTGATATTTATTGCATTGCTCTGGAGTGAACAGTCATTAAAGCAAACTTGAATATGTCTGTAACACTGAGCCTCATCACAGGTAATGTTAAACCTTTCTTCTCATTTTTATCTCATTAAAAAACTGCAATAACTTAGGAATTGTGCAGAAATGCTTGAAAATTATGGAATTTCCTATCATTACAAGTAAGTACAGATTGGATGCTACAACTTACAACTTAGTGTTTGGGACTCTATGGGAAATTACCAAGCTGCAGTGCTGAAAAACGAACCCACTTGCCTCCATCTTTACAAAACCTTTACTTCAACCCAATTTACTGAGGTACACAAAACTGGCTGTATGGAAGTGATGTTCCCTTAAATAGCCAAAGGAATGTGATCAAGAGCAACTGACATGCCAATGTGTCTCAGGACGGCAAAGCAGCAGCACACATGTGCGAATAGACCACCTGGTGATGGATGGAAGTTTCAGCAAAATCCTGTGAGATTCCAGGGTGAAGTCATGAGATAGCATCTCAGCTGATAGCATGGGGCTCAAAAAGAATTATACATCCCTGGTAGTAAAAGTGCCATCCTTTCTCATGTCATCTGTTGCAGCACTAACTGGGGAGGCTTTGTGCCTGTGCAAGTGCTTTGTTTCTCTACTACTAGCCATGCCTGAAAAGTTTTCCTTCCATGCACTCTGCCATAACCCATGCTTACCTCCAAAATTAGTACCAATAAATGTCTTGCTCATTCTAACTCGTGGCCCTTTGTTCCACTGAGAGTCATTGGTCATCCCAGAGCCTGGGAAATGCAGGCTCTTTCTCTCTGTCTTTTTTCATCTCTGTGCTACACTCCTGGGTGGGAGACAGTAGATTATTCAGGGGATTCAGTAGGACACTGAATGTAAACAAAGTTAGCATACTATAACTGTCATAGTTTCTGTCCTTTTACTTAGACAAAATTTCGAATACAACATAGAGGAATTTATATTGGCCTATAAGTTCAAAATACTGTCTGCTGGAT
>RJWT010043042.1:0-12027 GCA_004365215.1 Cuniculus paca | reverse complement strand
AAAGGGCACAGGACAAGTTAGAGGATGGAAATGTTCTCACAAAAGAATCAAAAGCAACCTGGTAATTTAAGTTTCATTATACCTGTAGGTCTGTTCAGAAAAAATAATCTTCGGTCAAATTCTAGAGGGTTGCCCTCAGATTATCTTGGTAAAATCATGTTGTAGGCTGCAGACTCTGGAAATGGAAGAACCCTTAGCAGAATTTGCATGCCAAATATCAAATACAGTAAGTCAAATCATAGCAACTGGTAACTTCTGGTGATAGGAGATCACAATTATTTACATGAAGGAAAAATCAAGAAGTTATGTCAAATGCTGACAAGCCAACAGACATGTGGAAGGCATACCTAACCCAGATGTATACGCATTACTCTTTGTGCCTCATTTGATAAATTCTGTGGCAAAAGATATATTTAGAAAGAAACAGAGCAATAAGTTTTGCAGTCATATTGTCGGGGTAGGGGTTGGTTAATACTATCTTGAGTATTAGAAATTGACAGGATGAGTTATTAAGGGGAAACTCTCATCTATCAGGTCATTATAGGTGCAATTAAGAACTGACAAGCCAAAGTCATATCTGGCAACTTGCTTTGTCCCTCAAATACACAGGAAGAGTCAGCATTTTCTAGGATCTTGTGCATTAGGTTGTGGAGATGCCTCCTGAAATTTAGGAACTTATATCCCATATAGTATTAAAGTATTACCTTCCTAATGTGTGTAGAGAAATTTCTTAAGGAATCTGGAGATCTCTAGAGCAGACTTACATTTTATTATTAGGTTATTAATATTACAACTTTATATATTCTATGTTCATCAAGGTCACTTGATAAGTCAGATATTCTTCTGGCCAGACTACAAGCATATGAACGCACTGTAAATAAAGTTCCATAGAAATAGTTCTCTGAGTTCAAGGACAAGAACAGTGTTACATAAAGAAAGGAGCACAAGGAAAATCAAATTCTCTTCTCAGTCATGTCTTACCAAACATGTTAAGATCTCTCTCACTCTCTTTCTATATAGATCTGTAGATGAACCTTGTTGAAACACTGGTCATTCCCTCCCTTATAGAAAGGTATATGCACTTAACACAGATCTTTTCAGTCTCCAACTATGGAAAACAGACACAGCCCCCAGGTAAGTTCATCTGTGTGGCAGAGTGCAGCTGTGGCCTGGCAACTAGGAGTGGCATGACCCTCACTTATGTAGCTCATGTGGTTATGTGGAACTTTCTTTTTTCTAATCTCACTGAAAAATTTTCTTAAATAATTTTACTAATAGATGTGAATGGAATTGTTTGATTCAAAGTTCATACATTGAAACCCTTACTTCTATGAAATAGCAGCTGGAATTGAGGACTGGGAAGTAGTCAGGTTTAGATGAGGTCAAGAGGATGCAGTACCTGTGATGATGTTAGTGCCCTCATAACAAAATGAGAGCGCCCAGAACACTCTCTCTCTCCTTCCTGTGAAGGAGTGAGAAGTATACAGACTACAAGCGAGGAGCAGAGCCATCACCCAGGAATCAAATCAGCTTGCACCTTGAACTTGGAATTTCTAGCTCCAGATCTATGACAAATAAATTTCTGTTACTTAAGACAGCCATTCTAATACATTTTGCTATGGCAACACAAGCTGTCTATTACAAAAGAATGTTTATTAATTGAGATAACTCATAGTTTTCAGAGGGTTTGTAGGGCTGCCATATAACACAATGTAAAAAAGTGATCGACTTGAAACAACAGACCTTTTATTCTTTCGTAACTCTGGAGGTTAAATGTCCTCAAATTAAGTATTAGCAAAGCAAGTTTCCCTTTAAATGCTTTAGCAAGGATTTTTTCCTTATGTCTCTCCTATCTTATGTTGGGGCTCAATAATCCTTGTCACTGCTTGTCTTGTAGCTGAATCACTTGGATCTCTGCGTTCTTCCTCACACAGTGTTGTTTTCTCTATGGTTCTCCGTGTATCTAACCTCTTCCTATAAGCCTATAGGGACATCAGTTACATATTTAAGGCACTCTCCAATTCAGTATGACTTAATTTTTAGTTAATGCTATCTAGAAAAACTCTATTTCTAAATAAGGTTGCATTCTGAGATTCTGAGAGAAAATGAATTTTAGAAAGATATGTTTCAATTTACTAAAGTTCATAATTGAGTTTAAAATTTCAGTATATAATAAAATATACAGCTAACAGATATGGCTTTTATAAGTGTCATGGTTTAGATCTAAAATAAGCCCCAAAAGTTTCAGGAGGCTTTTGGAAAGTAGTTGGTTCATGGGGTTTTTATACTTACAACTGGATTAACCCATTCATGAGTTCAAAGTTGAGTGTTCTATTGGGAAGTGCGACCTGGTTGCAAGAGATGGGTCACTGAGGGCATGACTTAAAAGGGTATATTAGTATCCCCAGATCTTCCACCATCTTTCAGTTTCCAACATGCCAAGAGTTGGACAGCTTTCCTTTACTATGCTCTTGCACAATGCCCTGTCTGTCTTGAAGGCAGGCAACCACAGAGTGAACTGTGAGCAAAAATAAATCTCCTTTCCTTTATGTTGTGAGTGTTGGGTATTTTGTTCTAGAGATGGGAAAGCTGACTGGTACAGAAAATTGTTAACATGAGTGGAGTTATTACTGTGACTAAACTTGACCATGTGGTCAGGAAGTTTTTAGAATTGATTTGCAGGAGGAGTTTGGGAAGGTTTGGAGATGTGGGCTATGGACAGCCTTGGTAAGCAGAGATTGATGAGGTATTCTGGTCAGAACCAAAAAGTCCAGATGCTGAACAATGAATGTCAAGGTCATGAGGCTTCAGACTGAGAAGCAGACTACAGGTCACGTGTGTTACTTTCTGCCAAAAAGTTAACGTTTTGTCCATATCCTTAAAGCATTATGTGAGGCTTAATGTGAAGATGGTGAAATCATTGATCTAGTGAAGAAAATTTCAAGGCAGTCTAGCATTCAGGTATGGGTGCTGCTGGCTTCTTTTAAACAGATCTACAGTAAGACTCAGGAACAAAAATCAGAACTTACTGATTTGAAATATTTACAGATTTTCCAGAAAGGAAGCACATAAAAATTTGGGGACAATGGAAGCATGGTTTTTGAAAAGATGGGCATTAAAAAGAGGGCAAGTACATTGCATGAGGACAACAGGAAAGGTGCCTCAAAGGCATTTTAGAAAATATCCTGACTCCACCCATTACAGTCTCAAGTATGTAATGGGTAAACTTCTATGAAAGACTTTCCCTTGAGAAGAGACCCTGGGGTACTTTGCTCCTTTAGGGATGCCTAGGGAAGTATATTGCTGAGTTCAACCAACCAGGGACTCGGAGATGGACGCGGCTGTTGTTCAATAGGGCCAAATTATTCGTTCAGCTGGCCACAGGCCTCGTCATCAAACGTGGTGTTCTTTCTTCAGGCATGTAGAATGCAACAGCTGTGGAGTCATGGGGGCTTCTACTCAGATTTCAGAAAAAGGCCTTTGAGGCCTGACAATGTGGTGTGAAAGGATCATGGTTAATATCTGGACCCCAAGGGAAGAAAATGCAGGAAGCTTTGAGAGTAAGGCCCGAGGTACAGTGGAGGCTCCAGGCAGTCGGTGATGGCAGGAATATGGGACATTTGCTGAGGAATGCTTTGGGCTTGAGTGGAGCAGGACCACAAGTTAGGCCATGTGTGTTGTAAGCCACGAAGTTATAGAGGCAGGAATATCTAAGTCCTTCAGAGCTCACATCTCACCCATATGCTGGACACAGAGGTACAGGATTTAACATTTGCCCTGTTGAATCCCATCCTGCTTTGGTCCAGTTTCTTTCTAATCCCCTATTCCTCCCTTTTGGAATGTTTACCTGTGATATGTTACATTGAAAGTATTTTCTTTTTGACTTTTACAGGGGCTCATAGATAAGAGTTTGCCTTGAGTCCTAAAGGAGACCTTGGACTTGAACTTTTCAGAAATGATGACGCTATTAAAATTTTGGTGACTCACAGAGATGGACTAACAGCATCTTACATAATGAGACTGAGCTTTTGGGGAGCGAGGGGCAGAATGCTTCAGTGTCGATTTAAAATGTTCTCCTCAAACATTCACAGGATTTGGGGATGGTGATTTGATTATGGGATGGCACTGTATTCATAGGCCGAATCATCCATTGATGGGTTCACAGCTGAGTCTGTGGTTGGGAGGTGGGACCTGGGCAGAAGAGGTGGGTCACTGGGAGAGTGACTTAGAAGGGGATATTTTTGTCCCTGACTCTTCCTTTCTTTGTCTGATTTCTGGGTGTCATGGTTAGGAAGTTTTTTCCCCATATGCCCTTTCGCCATGCTGTTTCTGCCTTGCAGCCAGCTGACTATAACCTAAACCCTAAGTTAAAATAAACCTCTGTCTCTCTCTCTCTCTTTTTCTTTTTTTTGTTAAAAGCTGCAGACATTGGGTACTTTGTCTCAGCAGCAGCAAGGTGACAAATATCCTAAGTAATAATGATTGTATCTTGTGTCACTATCTTAGACTCATCTTTTGCATTTCACTTAATTTCTCCTCTAGTTGCTCTTGTCTCCAAAGCTATGGTGACCCATGGGGAAGAATAAGCTTTCTTTTGTGGCTCACATTAATGCAAGGTGGCAGGTAAACTGAGGTAATCTTTCTTAAACATCTGATTCACAAATATAGCCAGCACGAAACAAGCAAAAGCCCCTGTTTGCCTAATGTGGTTACATTAATATCAAGACAGAAAGTGCTTCCAAAAATAAAGAATGCATTTCACAATGACAAAGTGAAGACGTGTCTTAAAACTCTAGGAGAGCTTCATAATCTGTGATACAAAGAAGTTTCATCAAATCCCCAATTACAGTTGAGTGTTTCCAAAATTGCATTCCCAGTAACTGATATAAGAGCCAGTCAAAAATAGCATTAAAGGTATGAATTCCTATCAACATATTTGTATTAAATAACATTTATAGATATTAAACCCTATACTATACAATGCATATTCTTTTTAGAGTATTCACAGGATGTTCACCAATATAGAATATAGAATATAGAATATAGAATATAGAATAGAACAAAGCATGTCTCATTAAATTTAATACAGGAAAATAAATCTTACCACGTGTATTTGCTAACCACAATACATTTACATTATAAAGCAGTACAATATATAAAAACCTCCACATATTTTGAAGTGAAATGTAAAACATTTTATTACCTCGACTTTCAAAACGAATATCCATGAAACATTTTATGTAACGCTATAAACCATAGGGGAATAAAGAAAAATCTCCACCAAATTGATCAAGAAAATGAACTCTGAAAACTAATTAATCGCTTTGAAATTTGGTGTTGGTAAGACTTCTTAAAGTTCACTTCTGTATTAACCCTAAAGAAACAATACAACTAATCCTTTCTGATAGCTTCAGATCATTTAGATCATTATCCAATATTATTGCAATGATCTCATTTGTAAAAATCCCTTAAAAGTCTTCTCAGTGTCTTTCCAGAGCAGAAGCGACTGACAAGGTCTTGCAAATGTAAAATAAACACTTTTTCTGCATGTGTTGATGCCACTGTTTATTGGTTGTTTACTCAGCTCTGATGTAATTGGGGTCATTAGGGAAGCAGTAGCAGCTCAGACTGTCCTGTCAATATCTGACCTTTAAAACAGTAGGGACATTCTGTGTGGCTGGATGTAGCTGCTGTTGTAGTGCAAGGAGGAAGGAGCAGAGGTTCCATTCCTTGTCGAAAACTTTCTGGAGAAAAAAAAATTTTTTTTTTCTGCTGCAGACATGGTGTTTCAAGAATCAGACAAAATATATTTCATGGAAAATCTATTTTGAGTTCGACATTCATTTGAAAAGCTAAAACTAGCACCCGGATAAAAAAAGGAAAGGATGAAACATCAAACTGAAAATATCTCCCTATATTGTGACATTTTAGCAAGTGTAAATGAAATCACCTTTAAGGCTGTCACAAGCAAAGAAATCCAACTGGGGTCTTGATGACTGAAGGGATGTTAAAGAATCTCTCATCAGCAGACCATAAAGGATAAAGCAAAAGCTATCAGTACTGTGCAGATGTTATCAGGATGTGACTTCAGCACAACCCTGATTCCCGGTGGAGAGACAAAACTGCAGATGTTTAATGTATTACAGGAACTAACCGCAAATTCTATTTTGCTTCTCCTACTTTATAATGTTTTTAATTTTTTTGTAAGACACGTGAATTGCACTTTGGAAGAACTTTCTCTAACCTCACTTTGAAAGTCTAAATGCTTACTACTAGGACGCAGGGAGTTCTGGGTAAGTGGCATGCAAATTGGGAGCATGGACAGTGTGAAATGTATGGAGAAGGAGGGTGTGTGCTTGCATTCATACGAGGAGACAGTTCTCATTATTTTGTGATACTGGACGCAGAGGTGTGAGGTACAGAGACTGAACACTAATTTGGCAGCGAACCTACTTTAAATGTAATGCTTGTATCTTGGAAAGAAAAAAAATAGAAACTCAAACAAATTAGAATGCATTTGGAGATGTAAAGCAAATACTTCTGATCAGGTGATTTTTTTCCTTTTCCAGGATATAAAGTAGCAATTTAGTAGATTATATAGGTTCAAAAGGAATCATTTATATTTCACTAGCTACTTCCCCTCTACGAGAATTCTTTTTGAAGGACTGTTGGGTTTTATATTTTTGAAATCAATTATTCACAAAATCATGAAGTTGTGTACCAAGACATATATTTATCTTTCATCCTGATTAGTTGAAATATACGTATTTCCCAGGAAAATCCTGTTTTCCGAAAAACTCTGCCCATCTGATCTACACCAGTGCAGTTTTGCTCACAGTTCTAAGTGAGCGCCTGGGTGGGTGGAGCAGATCCCTTTGTTGGTGCTCCCTTCTGCCCGGCACAGGGCTCTGCTCCCTCAGACCCCTCTCTTCTCCAGGGTAGTTTCTCTCCTCTGCCTAGGCAGCCTGCAGGACATCGAGCCTTCAGGGCCTTGGGCCATGAAGCCACCTTTAGCTGGACCACATGGACTGAAAATCACAGAACAAAAGCAGAAACAGGAGAAAGTACTTTTATGTCTGAAAGAACTGGATACCCTCTAGAATTATAGACATAAATCACACTGATTCATCTGGGATGGGCCTTTCTTTCAGATAAAATGTAATTTACATTGAGAAATTAAACATCAGAAGGCAGCCCAAAGAATGGCACTCTACTTTTAGGTAGAGATGATGAAGTCTGGGGTTCATAAAGCTGAAAAATCAGAGTACCTATCTGGAATGAGGGCTGGGTTAATGTATGTTCTCAAGATAATTTCCTATAAGATGAAGGAAAGACTAAAGCTAAAAAAACTGTTGGTAATATGTTGCACTTTCTGAAGGCAAGAGTCAGATGAGATTTGAGATTAAAAACAAAAAGGTCTTTTTTATCTTACAAAAAAAAAGTCATTCTAATCTGGTATTTTGAAAACAAATGACACCAAACAAAAACCATTCCTGGTTTTATAGCACATTTATGGATTTCTATCCATATGGTTTTAATTCAGTAGTAAGTAAGCATAGTGCATCTTTAAAGGTTGGTTTATAGTGGGTCCAACGTGTTCTTTTTATATTTCTATTCCTAGTGTCTAAAACGATTTGGCCCACTGACATTGTCCACTAATCTTGGTTGAACAAGAGGAAACAACCCTATTCTAGATACTGGATGAAATACAAGTTTCAAATATTTAACTATCACAACACTCTCTGTCTAAAAGTCCATCTCAGCTTTTAAGAAAACTTCGTGCAGTTTTTATGCCAGCATAGACAACAGAGGGAATACAACATTTCTTAGAGTAAGGTGGTTCCACGTTTTGCCAAGATGTGACCAGATGAAAAACTCAAAGACATTGTGAGGAGATGCAATCTGCCATAGGGATTACCACAATACATGTAGGATCAAAGAAAATTTCATATTTTACCCTGGTGATTAGCTGTAATTAAATAAAGTAAGTCTTTTTAAACTTCATTAGCAGTAAGACGTTTGCTACAGCAGAGTGGGCACAAATCATCCATTCTTAATTAAAAGATAATCCACAAGATGGCCATAATCTTCTAAAAATACACCATTTCCCCTGAAAGATTTTCTCATCAAATAAGGATAAATAACAGTTTCTATGAGTTTAAGCCATGAAGGAATGGAGGCTCCTCCCATTTACTTGAGTGAGTGCTGAATGTGGCTGATAACATCACTTTGGCATGCTATTATCTAAAATGGTAGAATACCTCACTTCAGCAAAGTCTGACATAAATCTTTGAAAACAAAGACATTGCATATGTATGAGCTGAAATAGATATGACAGTGTTGGCACATTAATATTCCTGTCACTAGGGGGTTTCAAACTTTTAAGGAAAGGATAGGAATGAATTCAGACTATCGCTGGTAAAATAGGGCAACATACAGTAGGACAATTAGGCATCACTGTCGATAGTAAAATATGTACAGGGAAAGGGTTCCCCTGTTCCTTGGCTTTGGTCAAAAAATGAACGTATGATTGTCTCTTGGGAATGCCAAGAATAATTAATTTGGCTTAGAGATTTGCATGGTTGTTTAGAGCATACTAACATGAATATTCCATAAAGACCAGTTCCGATCAATAGAAGAGAGAACTGTTTATTCTTGTGTAGCCACTGTGGTGGTTCATGGGTAACAGATGTTTCCACTTAATCCACAACAACTCTCATTAAAAGTAACTGTGGGGCCTAATTGAATAGGTCTACACATAGTTGGATCTTTCAGAAAATAGTTCTTTTATGTTCTATAATTATTTTCTTTCCTGATTTTCGTTGCAGATACGAAAAGTTTTTCCTTAGACATCTTATATAACTTCTCTGGAAGCAGTAAATGAATGACACAGAAACTTCTTTTTACCCTGTATTCCTCTGTACAGACTTACTATGTGTTGGAAAGCACTGACTTAGGAATGCCAGCCATTTTTAGAAAAACCTTATAAATCATTATATTCTAGAAACATCACCACTTACCAAGGAAGATGACTTAACACCTATATCAGCTTTCATTCTGTAGGGGAACAGGCAAGAGTCAGTCAACACCAGATCCCAATGAAACATAGCCACTAAGTTACAGTCCTGGTGTTTGAAGCTTATGTTGAAATGTTAGAAGTTTTCTTTTGGTAAAACATATGTGTTGATCTGGTGAGTGGAAATGAGGGGCTGCTTAAAAGGCTTTTGACCAAAAGCCTTTTTGGACACATTGCTGCAACCCTGGGAGGCTTGGTGTGAGCTGACAGCAGTCTCCCAGATGGAGAAAAAAAGGCTTCAAACCCCTCCTTTGACGAGACACATGAAATAATGTCTGACAAAGAAATCTCAAGCAAGCATGATGGCAAATCGGTAATTATGTGGGCTATGAAGCAGAGCCCATTGCACTCACAAATACCTTTATTCTTCAGCTTTTACTCATAACATCTCATAGAGGTGCTTAGGTCGGTATTTTTAAAAACAATTTAATATATGACTGTGCTTTGGGTCTGAACTCCTTTATTACACTAATGCTATTTGTCACTCCATGCATGTGTCAGCATTGTTTTTGAATGGCAAAAGGGGGGGAATGAACTAAGCACAAAGATAGGCTTTTGCAGCTCACTCTATGCAACTTTACTTTAGAAGAAAGAAATATTCCACGGAGATAAGTTCTGTGACACTTGAAAAATACTATTATCTCTTAAATGGCATCATACATTAAAAAAAGACCTAAAATTAAATAATATTGGCAAAAATGGCAGCAAACATGACCAACTTTGATGTTAGGTTCTCAGTAATATATTACTATGGATCACTATAGAAAATAGAGAAGAGAAGCACTTTTCCAAAAGTATTAAAATTTAAATTTTAAAATATTTGCTTTGTTTTTTTGGCCAAATAGTATACCATGAAGAATTTACTCATACAAAATGAGTTTTGATCCCATCTTATAAATAAATCTCATTAAAAACATATATACCCAATGAATTGAAGCCAAAGTTTTAACCACGATGAATAATAATAATAAATGGGATGGAACATAAACTTCACAAATGATTTAAATATATTCTTCATCAAAATGTCTAGTTTTTATTTCATAAAAATAAATCTACTACTGATCAAGGATATACAGTATTTTAAGAAAAATGTTTATGATATATTACTAGTATGAATTATATATAAAAGCAAAGACAGTTGATCTTTTAAACTCTTCTGTTTTATGTTATTTATTGTAGTAAAATAATGAATTACAGTCTTTTCTTCTTTCCTTGACATATTTGGGATACTTTACACGACTTCAAAATGACTTAAATATTTTACCACCCACTATCAAATATTCTGAAAAGAGGAAGAAATCCTGCCATTTACTTTGCCTGTGGTCTCTTCCTATTATCTCATACAGTAGTTGGGAAGCACTGGGATAGATAGATAGTGTAAAAGGAAAGGAAAAAATAGTCAAATATATTAAAATTTATTAAAAGTTACATGAGAAGGTACTTGATGAGAAATATCACATATTCTTTCCCATGAGGACATCACAACCTTGCTAATACCCATGTGTGCTAATGAAATGATTTGCACAGTGCTGTAGGAAAGAATGCTGCTGAAATATCTGTAAGCGCCAGTTGCCATCTTTAAAAGCACTAGACAGATATGGTACTTTTCCAAACACATTCACACAAAGAATTTTATACCCTCATTATTTCTTTCTTAGGCACACCTCTTGTAACAGGTCATACACATTGAATTTAGTGTAATATTATGTTCTCTGAAGGCTATGAAAGAGCTGGAATTTCAGTATCTCACTAATAAAAGTCACCATATACCTTTGTTTCTTATGTGTATTGGGTCTGTTATCAGTTAAAGTCTCATGGAAGCTAGTATTTATTAAAGCACTTCAAATATACCAACCTCCTGGATTTCAAAGATAAAACGTGCTATCCATTTCTTTATTTGCATTAAACATTTGTCTCATTTTTCAGTATATTATTCTCATTTCCTTTTTTGACTTAAAGAAATATGAGCATGGGTTTGATACTATATGACCTTGAAACATTTTGAAACAGTCAAACTATATGAAATGTAGAACATGAATATCTGCAAATCAAATTTGAATTTGGTATTACCAATGGGGAATTCACCTTACAATGTTGGTACCATGTAATCTTACATACTAAGCCATTTTATTACCTAGCAAAACAAGCCCCCCATCTCCTGCTACCATTTTCCATAAATACATAGAAACACAACTTCTTTTCTTATCCTTGTATTGCTTACTCCTTGAAAAAACAGATATGCTTTATAAAAGAAGTTGTTATATTAAGATGTATGTCTGCTTTTCTTCGGAAGACAGATTAGAGTGCTTCAGCTGCCACTAAAGTTGTCGCTCTTTGTAACAAAATGTAATGCTGCATATATAAAAATGCAAAGTGTAATGTGGAGTCAAATGTCTCTCAGCACAAGAGTTGTTCGTTTTAGCACCCATTTTGTTGGTATTTATCAACTTACTAATTATAGGCAAATTGCTTCCAACACGAAAACTGTGATGATTAGCAGTTTTTTCTGCTAACTCTAGTCTACTGTAGTTCCGGTAAAAGAATGTCAATAATCCAGATTCCTTTCTTTTTCCTGGCTTAGAACATGTAAAAATAAATTCATCAGACTAGCATTTCTCATCTTTTGGTAAATATGGTTTGGAAGGGTGGGGGAGGGGAGGAAAGGGGATGGATGTGAAATTAGGAAGATCTACTTGCCATGTCCCATCATCTGGGGAGGTTTACTGGAGATGGTCTATCACAAAATGGAATGAGGTAACCCCAGTTTTACCAACAGAGTAAATGCACTTGAACATTTACAAGGTAAGTGCATCAATTGTTAGAAGCCGGCATAAAATCTCTACTAAAGAAGTGAAGAAGAGGAATCTTAAGAATTAGCTCACATACTACCATTGATAGCTAGAAAAAGGCTGGCATTCACTGTTCTAAAGCCCTCATATAAGCATGCGACA
>RJWT010043041.1:0-12012 GCA_004365215.1 Cuniculus paca | reverse complement strand
GCTGTTTTTCATATTTGCATATTAATTTTAGAAAACATTGGTCTTCACTGTAAGATTTTCATGAATATAACATATTTTGATCATATCCATCTTTCCATTACTTGTTCTCCCCCTTCCCCTCCCCCTCTTTCTTTCCTCTTGTCTAGTAAGTCTTCCTTCTACTTTCTTGTCATCTTTGGTTTTTGTAATTGCTGTTTGTTCTTAGAGTTCACGTATTAGGGAAACCATGCAGTACTTGCCTTTCGGGTCTATTTTATTTCACTTAATTATTTCCAAATCCATCAATTTTTCTACAAATGATGTAATTTTTTTCTTTTTTCCAAGCTGAATTATGTGTATATCTATGACTTTTTTGACTCATTTATCCATTGATGGGTACCTAGGCTTGTTCTATATCTTGACTAAAGTGAATTATGTCATAACAAACTTGCATATGCAGGTATTCCTATAATATGCTATTTTTAATTCCTTTGGGTATGTGCCAAGGAATGCTATAGATGGATCATATGTAGTTCTATTTTTTTTTTGAGAAACTTATTCCCATAGTGGATGTACTATTTACATAACCACCAACAGTGTAGAAGAGTTCTTTTTTTCCTGCATCTTTGCCAGCATTTATTGATTTTTGTGTTCTTAATGATAGCCATTCTTGCTGGAGCGAGATGGAATCTCAGTGTAGTTTTAATTTGCTTTTCCCTGGTAGCTAAAGATGTTGAACAGTTTTTCATACACTTATGGCTCATGTATTAATTCAGCTATTTGTTCTCTGCTATTAAGATTTTCTGGGGTAAGGGCACTGAAGACTAAACTCAGAACCTCACACTTGCTAAGCAAGTGATCTACCACTTAAAATTTGCTTACCAAAATCCAAATCCCAATACCAAATTTTTAAGATTTTTTTATGTATTCTAGATTCGAATGTTCTATCAAACTGGCAATGATGTGCAACTCTATAGGCTGTCTTTTCACACTGTGGACTGCTTCGTTTCACTCTACAGACATTTTTAAATTTGATGTTGTTCTATTTGTTGATTCTTGCTATTATTTGCTCTGCTATTGGATGGAGTCCTATTTGGTATGTCTTTGCCTGTGCATATGAAGTAGTTTTGAATATAATGAACTCCAGTTATCAAATATTTATTTCATAGATCATGACTTCAGTGTTGCATCTAACAAGTCATGGACACACCCAAGGTCATCTAGGTTTTTTTCACGTTATCTTGTAAGAGTTTTACATGCTTTATTTTATGTATATGATCGATTTTAGGTTAATTTTTGTGAAAGGTGTAAGTGTGGTGTCTAGACTAATTTTTCCTGTGGATATCCAGTTGTTCTAACATCCTTTGCCAAAGACTACCTTGGGCCCAAATGAGATGCCTTTACTCCTTTGTTAAAAATCAGTTGATTATATTCATGTGGGTCTATTTCTGGGTTCTCTGTTCAGTTCTACTAATGTGTGTATCTACTCTTTCACCAACACCACATTGACTTTGTTACCATAGTAAGTCTTAAAGTTGAGTAGTGTCAGTCTTCCAACTTACACTTCTGCAATACTGTGTTGGTATACAAAACAGTTTGGAGATTGATTTGATGAATTAATCTCTTTATCATTATGAAATGAGTTTATTTATCTCAGGTGACACATTTCATTTTGCCTTCTACTTCATCAAATATTAATATGACCACCCAAGCATTGTTTTTACTTGTGTTACAGTGGTGTATATTTTAACTTCCTTTTAACCTTTTTGTGATTGTAGGCAATATATAGTTGGTAGGCAATATATATAGAGGGTAGGCAATGTATAGTTGGGTCTCCCTTTTTATCCAATATGAAAATCTCTGCCTTTTAATTTTAATCTGTAATTTACATTTGATATGATTATTAATTTGATTGCTTATAACTATCATGTTTTCAATTTGTTCTACTGTTCTTTCACCATTTTTCTCTTTTTCTGCATTTTATTATACTGTAGGTCTGCTAGTGATGAGTTCTTTTAATTCTTTCATGTATGAGATAATCTTTCTTTTACTTTTACTTTTACTTTTGAAAACCATTATTTCTTGTTGTAAAATTCTGCATGTACAGGATTTTTTTTCCTTTAGTACTTTATACTTTTAGTACTTTAGTACTTTATATTTTTTACTTTACCTTGCTCTATTGTTCTCACTTGCTTTATTTCCCAGGGGAATTTTCTGAAATTCTTTGTCTTTGCCCTTCTGTACTCTGTCCATGGATGCTTTTAAGAGTTCCTCTTTGCTGCTGGCTTTGAGCAGTGTGATTTTGGTACTGTGTTCTTCATGTTTATGTGCTTGTGATTAACTGGGCTTCTTTGGTCTACAGATTTTAGGCTTAAGCAAATTTTAAAACTTTTGGTTCATTATTTCCACAAATATTATTCCTGCCCCTCCCTCTTCTCCTTCAAATATTCTAATTACAAAAATTAGATCATTTGAATGGTCTCACAGATGTTTATGTTCTGTTCATTACATTTTATTATTTTCTTGTGTTTTGTTTTAGATAGTTTCTACTATCAACATCTCTGAGTTCACCTATTTCTTCTTCAATTTTTAATGTTAAGTTATTCCCATTCAATTTATTTTTCATCTCAGAACTTTTAATTTTCATTGAAGTTGTCTTTTTATATCTTCCACATCTCTATTTAACATTTGGTATATATGAAATACGTTTATTAAAAAATGTTTTCACACCTTTGTTTTTTAGTTGTAATATATGTGTCAGTTCACAGCTAGTTTGGATTGATTTTTTTTTCCTTATTAAAAGTTATAGTTTCCTGATTCTTTTTATGCCTGGTAATTTTTATTGTATCCCAGACATTGAAAATTATCCTTTCTTGGATTCTAGATATTTTTATTTATATAAATATTTTGAGCTTTACTCTGGGAATCTTTGAAGTTACTTAGAAACTATAAAATGCTTAGATAATTTTTGAGTATTGCTTTTATGACTGGCAAAGTAGAACCAAACAGTGTTCATCAAATGGCCAAGTAGTCCTCACTGTTAAGGTAAAACCCTTCTGACTGCTTTATCTCTATTAATTACACATTTCTCCAGTATTGTTGGTGGGAATTATATCTATATCTGTGTGAGCACTCTGTACGTGCATTGGTCAACTTTCCCATTTCTGGAACAACACACTTGACACTCAGAACTTTAAAGAGGAGTTTATTTTATCTCACAGTTTCTAAGGTTCTAGTTCATGGTAATCTTGTTTAAGGAAAAAACATCATGGAAGAAGGGTGTGGCAGAGGAAAAGTTCACCTCATGGTGGCCAGAAACAGAGAGCAGGAAAGAACCCAAAGACCAAATATGGTACTCAAAGTCAGGTTGCGATGGCCCACTTCCTGCAGCTAAGCTCCACATCTTAATGCCCCATTCAGCACTGAACTCATCTATTGTTGGATACATTCATAAGGTTGATGTCCTTACAACCCAGTCACCTCTCTAGGAATCATAATCCAGTCAAATTGACGATTAAGATTAACTAACACAGTACTCATCCCTTGAATTCTTTTGCTAACTATTTCTTCAGCCTTGAGTAGTTTTCTCACATATATACTGATGTGTGCATATAAAAACAACCAAGATTTCTGGGGATTTAGCTCAGTGGAGTAAGTGCCTGCCTGGCAAGTGCAAAGTCATGATTCCAGTCCCTGGTACGAAAGAGAGAAAGAAAGAAAGAGAGAAAGAAAGAGAGAAAGAAAGAGAGAAAGAAAGAAAGAAAGAAAGAAAGAAAGAAAGAAAGAAAGAAAGAAAGAAAGAAAGACCAAGATCATCAACATAACTTGGACCCATATCAAACTTTTCTAATTCTCTGGCAGTAAGTACATTCATCAACAAGGCAATGAACCATTATGATTGAGTATTTTATTACTGATTCTCAAATTCACTTGTAGGTCTCATTAGTATGACTTTAAATAACTGGTAAATTCTTTGTTTTATGGAAGAAGTTCATTCTACTCTTACCTTTGTTCTGGATCCCAAGGAAAATCCTATTGTTGGACCAGTAGGCAAGGTCTGTAAACTGAGGTGAAGGTTTGGAACTGAAATTCTCAAGAGAACAACAGGTTTTGGTAAGCAAATTTGAATTGAGAAAAAGAATAGAAAGGAAAAACCTGTCTGCAAAGGAGAAAATGTTATCAAATTTTTCTATGAATTATCTCATAACCTTCAGTTTTAACTTTGTTACTCAAAATTTTCCTTTTGGAAATTGTTTTTTAAGATCACTACACAACAATAAATCTGACTTATAGATGCAACAGGCTGAAAATAGAGGCTTCCCAGAGATGATTAGGCATATTCTGGCTTCATATTTCTTTAAAATAATGATAGTGTACAAACGACTAAAAGCATTTTCTCTAAAATGTAAGAAATGAAAGTTTACTTTCTGCAAAAATTGAGTGAGATGGCATTTAGAGACTGAGCAAGTGTTTATTCAGGATTTAAACTAGGAAATTAAGGGGAAAAATTTTTTTAAATTATGCTTTCCAGGGCTTTCCTTTCCTTTGAACCCAGATCATCCCAGACAGTTGTATCTTTTTAATGTGGTAGATTCAAAATTCCTCTCTGAAGAGACTGGGACAAAGAGAAATGTCCTTTAGTACCATGTGTTTTAGGGTTCTGTTGCAGTTTCTATCTAAATGTTCCCTCAAAGCCTCATGTACTTATAGGTAGGGGTTCGTGGAAGTGATTGGATCATGGGGATATGATATTGTGAGTTGATCCACTGGTGAGTTTATAGCCAAATGTAATCTTGGGAGATGCAGCCTGGTTGGAGGTGGTAGGTCCTGGCAGTGTGGCCTGGAACAGTTTCTCTCTTTCCCTCTTTCCTTTGACTCTCTCTCTGTCTGCTTCCCAAGTGCTATGCCATGGGGACCTATTCTTTGGTCATGGCCTTCTGCCATGCTGTCTTGCCTGGAAGCCACCAGACTATGGACTGAAACCTTTACACTGTAAGCCAAAACAAATATTTCCTCCTGTGCCAGATATTATGTCCTAGTGATGAGCTAAGTGACAAAGACAGGTTTCTAACTTTTAAAAGGTTGGTTACTTTTTGCTCACTTTGTTACACAGGTCCCATTATGGTTTGTACATAGAGGTCCTCTCAAAGCCTCATGCAGTCATAGGTGAGGCTTTTTAGAGGTGGATGGATCTAGGGTGTTTGACGTGGGGATTGAGGATACAATGCTAGGATTAAGGAAGTATGTGAATGCTACCTGTCCTAAGGGTGGGTAAGAGATAAGGGACAGAAAGAGGGTCACCATTTGTCACTTGCTGCTTGCTACTTCACTGCTGTACTGCCTTCTGCCTGCCATAGACTGTTTCTCCTCTGTGATGCCCCTCTGTTAAGTCACCCTGACTTGGAACCAGCCATCTTTGAATGGAAACCACTATAAACTTTGTGCTAAATAAACCTTCCCACCTTTAACTTGGGGTGTCAGATATTTTGTTTCAGCAACAAAAGAGCAGTAACTAAGACAGGTTACTTGTTGACAAGTCCAGCATAAATACAAATACAAAGGACATACATCGAGCTTTATAGGTGTCATTGTGTATTTAAGTGAACACTTAAAAGTGGACAACTATATGAGCTTCAACATGGAAAACAGAGATCAGAATCAAAACAAAGAAAAAAGTTTAAAAAATAGAGACAATTCAGAGTACAAAAACTATAAATAATATTTTTAGCAAGTGGTAAGTGAAGATACTGTATCCAAGGAAGAATAATGCTTTGAGAAGAAGATATGAATGAATCAGTGCACAGAAAGAGTCCTTATTAAAAATAAAATTTGAACAAAAAGAAAAATCGATAAGGAGTTGGAATGCAAAGTTGGGGATGTTTTTCAGAAAGTAAAATAGAAAAAAACCCACAGAAATAGTAAACAGGAAAGAGAAGAAAGGCCAGAGGAAATGCAACATGCAACTAATAGGAATTTCAGAAAGAAAAAAAATGACAAGGTAGTATTTTTTTAATTCACAGCAGGACACAAGTTTCCAGAATGAAAGAATCTGTTATGTTGCTGGCAATTATAAATGAAAAGGGAAAAAATCTACCAAGTGATACAGTGAAATTTCAGATGCTTACATTTCTAAAAAAAAAATGAAGAACAGCTATAACCACAACAAGCAATAAACCAAAGGCTGTGAACAAAGGGGCATCACAATTCTGTAAAGACATTTTTTGAAAGCCAGAAAACAGTGAAGAAATCCACTAGAAATTAGGAAATGTGTTTTCTATCTTCAAACAACTAAGTGTAAGGTGGGTAGAAATAAGGTGTTCCAGTCATGCAAGCCCTCATTCACAAGGATGTGGGCCAACATGTCATTTTGATTGAGCACTTTACCACCATGTCTTGGTTTGTATCTAAAATGTCCCTCAGAGTCCAGATGATGGGCTTTTGGGAAGTGATTTTATCATGAGGGCACCGACCTCATCGATGTGTGAATCCTCTCATGAATTCATGGCTGAATGGGTTATTAAGAGGTGGGATCTAGAAGAAGGGAGTGGATTATGGGCATGTGACCCTGGGGACTACACCTTGTCCCTGACTCCTTTCTCTCTGGCTTGCTCACCGTTTTATTTTTTAACTTTACCTTAACCCTGAACGAAGCCAAGTCTTCCTTGATGACAGGAAATGCATTCTGTGGTGTTTTAAAAACATTGCCTTCAGTCCAGAAGACTTGCTGTGAAGAATGAATGAATGAATGAAGACTGCCTACTCTTGCTTGGAACAGACTACTACCTACATCAAACTAGATGGCAAGATAGTTGCATAGCCTCTCGAGGTGTAAAACCATGACTCCAGAGTAGGTAAATTGAGCAATTTTTAGGAATTCCAAAATAAGTAAATAAGAAAGAGAGAGACAAACAGAACTGGAGAGAAGACAGTGCTCACAAAAGCACAAACCACTGTATAACATACTGGGTCATGGCTGTCATTCTAAACCAAAATTATGGCTGTTGTTTATCTTCTCTTCTGGGAATGTCCTACCTGTGTCTATTATTTTGGAGAAAGTCCTTGCCCTGGTTGGAAGGGGGCAGAATGGAAGGCGGATAAGCTATAAGGGACAGAAAGAGGGTCACCACTTGTCACTTGCTGCTCGCTACCTCGTTGTTTTGCTGCCTTCTGCCTGCCATGGACTGTTTCTCCTCTGAGATGCCCTTCCGCCATGTCACCCTGCCTTGGAGCCAGCTGACTATGGACTGAAGTGGGAGTGAGACTCAGCGTCTTCCCAGTGTTAGGGCAGAGAAGACAAGAGGGTTTCCTGCCTTTCTCATACTCCTTTCGTGCCCTGAGGCACATTGGCCAAACTCAAAAGCAGTGGTGATTATATATCCAACATTCCTTTTATTGATCATCATGAAAAACTAAGTGCCAGTCTTTGGGGACATTGGCCCTGCTGCCCTGGGCCAGCCTCCTTCAGACCAAGATCCTGTTCTCGAGTCTCCCGAACTCCCCTGCCAAACTACTGCTCAGGTTCCTCTCTCACCCATCTGTATTTGATCTGCAGCATATTTTGTTGCCCTTTCTCTAGTCAAATATTTCAAAACTTAGATATTTGGCTTTTAGTGGTTCCTTTGTGAATTCAGTTCTTCCTCTAAAGGTGCCACCTCTTCTGTTACATGGAATTTGTTGCTGAACTGTCCTGTCTCCACCGAAGGCTCAGTCTTTCTTCTCCAATTTTAACGCAGTGCGTCCACTGCTGAACAGTGTAGGATTCCGGCTCCACCCTGCAGCCCGGCCAGTCTGTAGAGCGGGCACTATCACAGGGCATTCATTTTTTGTTTTTGCCCAAGTGTCTAAAAGGAACATCCTCCGTTTAACTTAAGCCTACATGTTGCAGTACCTACACAAAGTTGTAAAACCTCAATGTGATAAAGACTAAAATGTTTTCACAGTTTAAAATGTTATTTGCCTCTCATAAAGCCTTTTAATTTCTCCTTTGAGACACATCATTTTTATAGTTAAAAATTAATCAGTATAATTAGAAAGAAAGAGAGGCTATGAGGAGAAGAAGGACTTTGTCAGTGAATGCTGAAGATGCGTATTACAACAAAATTAGTAGAAACCAGGACAAAGAGGACAGAAAAAAGTAAATTCAGCTGTGAAGCTGCTGACCCTGTCTCCTTTTCAGGTTCTGGGTAAGCGTTATGGTTTATATCTAGATGTTTCCCCCTGAAGTCTCACGCACTCGTAGGAAGGACCTACAGAAAGCCTGGGGGGTTTAGAGCCGACTTGCTGTTAGAAGATGGGGCTTGGTCGAAAGGGCTGGGTCACTCGGGGTGTGACCTGGAAAGGTAGGTCGCCCTTCCGGGCTCCTCCTTTGACTCTGTTTCCTGGACACCATGACATGAGCAACTCTTCCTCCACCACACCTGTCTGCCATGCCCTCCTGCCTTGGAACAAACCAACTACGGCCTGAAGGACAAGTCAAAATAAACCTCTCCTCCTTTAAGTTGTCTGCATGAGGCACTGTGTCTCCGCAATGAGAAGGTGACTATGACACCATGAGAACCACACAGATCATCTGCATGGCCTTGGACATCTCTGGACATTGTTTCCTTATGTGTTTAGTATACAGTCATGCACACAACCTTCTTCCAAACCCCACACCACGCCTGATAGTCTTCCTGTCATTCCTCTGCATTGTGCTGGCCTCTCCGTGCTCCCCCCACCCCCACTCCCCTGCCCACGTCTCCCAGGACAGAACTTTTTGGAGAAGTGTGTCTGTGTTCCCAACTAGATAGAGTCAATTTAAAAACTTGTTTCAGCCTTAAAAGGATTTCCCTTGAAGCATACAAAGCTTCATTTCAAGATTCCTCACTTGTATTATCTTCTTGCAAGGCTATATATCTAATTCTGTGTGTATGCTAATTTTTTAGAAGTACTTCCTAAGTTATACAAGCCCCACAAAACACACGTATGCCCCTGACCTCCACTCACTCCTGGGCCCACTCTTACCCATGACTTCATTCAGAATCAAAACACAACCAGAGAAGTTGCCTATGAGTCTTTCCATCAAATGGACAATTTACCCAAACTTTTAAAAGGCTCCTTTGTTTCTTCCTGAGTTCTCCCTTCTATACTCATATGTGCCATCATGTTTTCTTATTAATTAAAAAAAATTCTAGCCCTTTTTGCTTTCTTGTGGTTGTGGGACTTCATTATCCTCAAGGAGGAAAGCTGGGGACAGGTCTCAACCTTCCACCCGACTCAGAAACCTGCAGGCTCCGGGTGAGGGAACGAAGGTCTATCTTTGCAGCTGCCAGCAGCCGCACACTGTCTGCAATGTGTCCTCTCTTTTCTGTTTCCTTAGTACTGGATTCCAGAGTCCTTGGGAATGAAAAGTAAATCATCGCCCCAGGATCAAGCCTCCCCTGCTTTGTAAATGAAAATGTTAAAGTGGAGATTATTCTACTTTGTGAAATGCCATGAAGCTGCTTATTAAATGTCATATAAGTACAATAAACTCGTAGCAATGTAAAAGTTATTCAGCTGAATCGCATCATTTACCAGATAATGAACTCATGTTCAGAAAAGTCAAATCCATGGCTTATGGCCACATTGTGAGTTTGACCAAATAGCCAAAACACAATCAGCAGCAAGAGATAAATTGACTTGGCTTTTAACTCGCAAAGTCAAAGTCAATCACTAAACTGTCTTCTAATGCAGATACAGATTAAGAAATGCCCATACATAAACAGGGAAAAATTATAAGATTTGATTCATATTTATACTTTTCTTTCTTCTCTAAAGGAAAATGTTTATAAAGACTTGTTGATTCAGTCATGAACTTTGAGAGAAGACAGTTTCACTGTATTCTTTTCTTTTTCTTTCTTTCTTTCCTTCTTTCTTTCTTTGTCCTTCTTTCTTTCTTCCTTTTCTTTCTTCTTTCCTTCCTTCCTTTCTTCCTTTATGTCTTCCTACTTCCTTCTTTCTTCTTGAACGTGGCAAATATAGTAAAAATAAAGATTATTTCTGTCCTATTCCCAGACCCTGCCCTTTCCTTAGCCCCCCAAAAGCCCATCACTTCTCATCCTGCCTCCAACCACTCATGAAGAGGAGGGACTCTTTCCTGAGGAAGAATGATTCGATTTTTTAAAAACATGGTGGGAAGTAGAGAGAGGAAGGAGAAAAAGAAAGTCTTAGTGACTTGGGTGGAGGAGGATGAATTTTATCAGAAATTTGGAGAATGTGTTTTTAACATTGTGTTCTAATCTCTTTAAATGTCCTCCAATAGATTTCCTTTCTGTTTCATTTTTTTTTCTCAAATTGTATTTCTTTCTAAGAACAGTGTTGTAAACTGAATCTCCCCTAGAACCCCTCCTCCAGGGTCTCCAGGTTTATGGGTGTATCAGGTAAGGTGTACTAGGGTCGGTTTGTACAGAATTGTGAGAACAGATTCTGTTTGTCTCCTCCCAATTCCATTCAGTATCTCACACTAGTAGTTTCAAATTGGCTATCTTGGGAGTATTTACACAACAGATGGCGAACATTACAAATTAGGGATTGTTTTCCCCAAGACAACTGGTTTACCAGCATGCCACTGGACAAAACACACACAGTAAAAGAACCCTCCTTCCTGTTCTTCTGTGCTGATTTTAAAAAAACAAAAAAAATTATAGCTGTATTCTCTTTTGGACTTGCTCCATTCAAAATAAACACTTCCAAAAATATAGAATTGAGGACTGGAAACAAAACAGTTGAGAGCTAACTTCTCTGTTCTTTTAAGTACTATGCCCAGTGCTTTTTGTTTTAGTTAACTCAATGTGTTAGAATTTGTCACTTGCATATTCTAACTGAAAAGCCACTGTATCAGTTCTGACAGCCCTGTCTTCTTCAGAGAGAAAAACTGGCTTGTGTTCAAAGGTCACACTCCAAACACTGAAACCTTAGCAGCTGTCTCACAAGCACATGCCCGAGTAAGCTCAAGGGGTGGTCGAGAGAATCTTTATTGTTTCGTGCAAATCCACCCCGATGATAACAGCAGATGAATATCATCTTAGCATATGAAGCAGCACACTTTATTCCCTAAATATTAAATACATTGTTAACAACATAGCACTCTCCTATGAGCCTTGGCACCTATAAAATATTTAATAAGAGGATGTTTATCACCTTTTGTCATAAATTTCTTTGAAAATAAAAAGAAAATTACATTCCCTCTAATTGAAAAAATATGCAAGGCAAGCCAGGCATGGTGGCGCACTCCTGTAATCCCAGCACTCGGGAGGCTGAGGCAGGAGGATCCTTGCAAGTTCAAGACCAGCCTGGGCTACAAAGTGAACTCAAGGCCAGCCTGAACTGCATAGTAAGACCCTGTTTCAAATAAACAAACAAACAAAAAATACACACACACACACACACACACACACACACACAAAGGCAAAACTACACCCAACTCCTGCCCTGGATGAAAAAGCTGTGCTTGCGGATAAGGTCTCTATTGTCAGGGCATTTGCAGCCTCCTGGGAGAGGGGCACTTTTGGGGAAATTTCTGTTCTGAAATTCCTTCCTGAACCCGTAAGACTTCGTGCATATTCTTAGCAGTGGCATCTTTGTCCTCTTGTTGTAGATTGACCCAAGGGGGGAGAGGACCAAAGATCACTTGGCACCCAAGCTTATGACTACATGGGGCACTGAAGCTAGATGTTACCTTTTTAGGTAAAAACAAGCAGAGTAGAGCAATAGGTCCCATTTCCTTTCTGACTCATAAACTGACTCTGTAAGCAATTCCAAAAGAAGAGTGCCCTAAAAAATCTGGGAAGTGTATCATTATAAGAAGTGGGTAGCTTCCATTTACTCATATAACAAACATTTATGAAGCGGTTGATAAGGGGAAATTGCTCATTTGGTTGCCTAAGGTCTTAATGCACTGGTTGAAGGAAATCAGTCATCTCCTATCTCTAAGGGTTAACATGTGTCAAACTTTTATCAAACAGCAGAAACTGTGTTCCAGGCTTTCCATTAAGCTAATGTGTAATATATATA
>RJWT010043040.1:0-12023 GCA_004365215.1 Cuniculus paca | reverse complement strand
TGTTTCTAATATAATGTAATGTTGCTAGACTTACTGCTGGTTCTTAAGGATTGTTAAAGCTGTGTTATAATGTTCAAGTTGCACAATGGTAAGAATTAGCATGTCTTGGTATCTGGAGGCTGATTTAAAGAAATATGTCTGGTTGCCAAGTTGACAAGGGGTGGATGTT
This sequence comes from Cuniculus paca, assembly GCA_004365215.1. NCBI lineage: Eukaryota > Metazoa > Chordata > Mammalia > Rodentia > Cuniculidae > Cuniculus > Cuniculus paca. The sequence goes on along the minus strand of RJWT010043040.1, from coordinate 11,854 downwards.
ATGGTTAATACATTGTGTCAACTTGAGCAGTTTAGAAGTTTAACTGAGAGACTCAGCAGGGAGCCAGGGTTCTTACTTTGTAAATATCCTCATCCTGCTCAAAGGAAGGCAAGGACATTTTGTAAATGTTACACCCACCCTGAAGGTTTTGGGGGGGGTGGCCTATGTACAATTTGAGGGTAGAGAAAAGGCTTGTGTTTTCGCTTTTGCTCTGGGTGTTGCCTTGAAGCGTTGCCCCAGTGCCATGCCACTCTGCTTTGGAGCCAGCTGATTATGGACTGAAACCACCAAGAACTGTAAGCTAAATAAACCTTCCCTTGCTTCACTTTGAGTGTCAGGTGTTGGTCTCAACAACGACAAAAAAGTGACCAAGACAGGCCTCTTTTTGCATGTGTGCATTGGCCTTTTGTCCCAAAACTTTCTAGATCTAATGATCTCTGATTATGAGTCTCAAGAGCAATTTTTACTCAGATCCTTAAGAGGTGATGTCCCTCCCCTCCCCATTTCACCTCTGTATTCACAGTTCTGAAAGCTTTTGAGAGTTTTCCCTGCAGGAGCAGACGCAGACTAGAAAGGAAAGAAATATTATTTTGCAGCAACTGGTGCTCCATCAAAACAGAGGCCTTGCAAAGTGACGGCAGACATCAGTAACCACCACAGTGCTGGCCTTATTTATAGGTTTGAGGGAAAGATAAATACTGTACATTCACATTCTAATTAAGGCCAACATTTCCCAGCATGCGTAGCTCTGCATCTCATTCTCCCTGTCCCTGCTGCCAGAGCTCTCATATTTTCTGCGGTGTTCTCCTAGTTATTAGTAATACCGCACTGACTTAAATGAATGGAGTCCCAAGTTGGCTGTGGGGCACAGGGATTTGATGTGCCACACAACTGGAGTCTCCACTCACAGCCACCCCAGCAGCATTTTCCCCTTGTCGTCAGTGGCTGATTGTAGTACTTAGACCATGGGAGGTGGTGCCAGACTGGAGGGGTCTCTAGGCCAGCTTGGTGCAGTGGACGAGGGTGAAGAGTGGACATGCCTTAGAAATGCCTGCTCCCCCAATCTGTCTGTCAACTCAGTGCCTGCTGGTAGGACAAGAGGTATGCCATCAGGCACATGAGGTCTAAGATGGATTTTTCAATGTCCTAAAGCTAATGCTTTATTTATAGTCTCTTACCTATTACATAATGAAAAATAATAGAGCACGCGCTGTGAACATATGACTAATCGCCCTTAGAGAAAGTGCATCTTATCTTTGGAGATGAGAACATCAAAATCTAATGCAGCTCATCATGTCAAAGGCACAATCAATAAGCATACACTGATCTTAATTACGTCTGCATACATTCATTTCTAAACTAAATTGATCTAGAGTACACAGTCTGACCAGGAATTCACAAGTATTATTAATTTTGTAAAAAATCAAAATTTTTTATAAATATTAATATTTTGCTATTTAAAAAATTCTATGTATCTTTAGTTTCTCAAAATACTATACTTTTATATAAATACCTAATTAAAATTTGGAGTCTTTTAAGAACATGATTTCTATTTTGTGGTCCTGTCGAATGAACTCAGGACTTCACACAGAGCTACATCCCTAGATATTTTTATTTTTTTGAGGTAGCATCTCACTAAATCGTCCAGGCTAGGATTAAATTTACGATCTTCCTGTCTTGGCCTCCCAGAATGCTGGGATTACAGGCATGCTCCACCATGCTTGGTGCCTGGCTTTACAAGCATGATTTCATCACTGCAGAAATAACTTAGTAAAAGTATTTCTCTTCTTTCCTTCTTTCCAGAAACATCGTCATTTTGTTCTGGTACTATGGTCAGATTGTCCTCAAAATATGTACAAATACTACACAAAAACTGGACAGACGTTTAGTTTTAGTTTGTATCTTTCTTTGGCCAAGGTCATGAGTCAGGAAAGAAAATAGAAAAAGGAACACACAAGAATAACCTAGGGATGGATCATTACCTCACTCAGCTGTTTGCTTCTCAAGACTTTTGACTCAAGTCCAAATGAAAAATCTGTGTGAATTGTTAGCTGATTTTCCTGCTAACATTACTGTTACTGTGCCAACCAGGATCGAGTGTCTGCATAGATGTGCACATGCATATATGCATGTGTGTTCATTTGTGTTCTTGAAGTCTATATACATGACCGAGAGACTTGAGGACATTGTTCTTAATGGATCCAGCAAACCCAGCAGTGCCAATCTGAATCCAGCAGAGTGAGTGGGAATTTGTCGTGCACATTTTTCACTCTCCAGGTTAGTTTGGATAATTGCAGAAGTTTAGTACCACATGTTGGGAGGCAACAGCATGGAGTGTGATGGAGACAAGAAATTAATAGTTACCCAGTACCACTCATGCAACTGATAGAATCCTCATATATTTGGCATCATTTATTTTCATAATGTGGATAATAATACCTGTCAACATAGTGATTTTTATCCATGCTCCATAGACAAGAAAACTGTAGCTCAATAAATTATTTTTCCAATATTTTATGAGTATTAAGAAATAAGCTGGAATTTATTCCAATCGCCAGAAGCCAGGAATGTGAATTCAGGTTAATCAGAAAGTACTCGTGGGTAACTTGGAGAAGTCAGAAGTGCAGGGGTCATCCTCGATGCTCAGCGTGGGTTGTCATGCAGCAGATGATCCGAAAATATTATTGGAATGACTTGGGAGCCAGGCCAGTCAACTTCATTTGATGGAGTTTGAGAAGAGCATGTGTGCATAGAGAAATCTAGGTGTTAACTGTAGGTACAGAACACTGGTCAGATAGTGAACTTCTGATTTCAAAGACCCATTTGGAAGGTACAGGACATTCATCTTAGAGTGAAAGAAGCAAATCATTGAGCTCTGTGACTCATGAGGCACCTTAGAGTCAACTGAAATTTTTCAAGTAGATGCTGCGTGCGGTGTTCTTATTCTTGTTAGTTTTCATTTCCTCGTATTTCACCTTCACAACAAACCTCTTTTGCACTTGAAGAAACTGAGTTTCCATGAGGTTGTGACTCCTCAGTGTCACATTCACATATGTGTCAAAGTCAGTGCCTGAGCCCAGGCTTCTCGACTCACTTCAGGGTTGTTAACAGGATGAATGCAGTGTGTTTTTCGTAAGAATCGTATTTGACCCATCAGCCACATCTGATCTCATCTGATCTCCAGGATTGCTCAGTCTTCTAGTTTCCCTTTTAAAACACTGACAACTCTTTCTTAGTTTCAGTTGTGAGTTCCTTCTCATTCTGCTGGCTTTTGAATGTTGGAATGTGCATTGTTCTATACATGTACCTTTTCTCTTTTCTGTTGACATTCATTTACCTATGCATTTATATAGTCCAGTGGGTTTGAACATCATCATCATGACTCTGAAACTAAAATGTTTAGCCCAGAGAGCTCTTCTTAGCTCTTTACAGCTCTATTTCAATGTCCAGAAAGGATCTCAACCTTCAACTCTTCAATACTGTCTTCCTGATATTCCCTAAAACTTGATGGTAATGTATATTCCATATTAGTTAAGAGCAACTCTCCCTTCCAATGGCTCAAGTCCAAAACCACAGGATTACCTTGCTACTCTCTCTTACACAGTTCCAATCTGTCAGCAAATCCTGTTGCCTACATTTTCAGAAAATGCCTGGGTTTGGGGCATTTCTTACCATTCCCACCACTGTGCCTTTGGACCATTTCACTGATGACTCTAACCTGGCTCATTACCAGGGCCTTTCCTGGTGTGAAGTAGCCCACCAGAGTCATCTTGTTAAAGGTAAATCAAATCACGCACTCCAGTTTAGAATCAATGCATTCAGAGTCAAGCCAATGTACTTATAATGATGTACAATTATGTACATGATCAGACCTCATTTAGCAAGCTTCCACCTCTTGGCCTTTTTCTGGCTATTTCCTCTGTGAAAGCCACACTTCCCAGACATCTGTCATTCTTGATTCTTCACCTTTGTTTAGGTCATTCCCAGATACTGTATCTACATGTCGTCTGTAACTTACACATTCATCTCCCTGTTCTCCTGCCCCACTTTATTCTTCTGCACAGCATGTCCTCTCTTCAGCAAGTCTGTTTTTGACCTACCTACCTGTTTAGCTATCTATTGTTTCTCTACTAGGATACGTGCAGCAACAAGGTAAGAGCAATTGCTATTTTGTTCACTATTGCATCAGCAGCGTAGAGTATGGGCACCCGAGAATGTCTGGCACATGAGATACAGTTTCTAAAAAGTGATGAACGCACGGAAAAGAGTGAGCCATAAGAATTTCACATACACAGGAATAGGCTTGGAGTTCGGTGCAACCCCTGCTCCAGCAGAGGAGGCATTGTCAAGGAGGTTCGAAGAAGGGGAGGTGTATCAACCTTACCCCAACATATTCACCCACAGAAACCATCTCAGAATCCCACAGTAAAGCTCCTATGCCTCAGGAGAAAATGCATGAGCTCCCCGAAACGCGACCGAGCATGAACTATGAGATCAGCTGTGTAAATATAGAACATAAGTTCTGATTCAATTTTCGTGATGGCACACAATTGTAAAATAAATAGAAAATTTAAAAAAAAGAATAACTTTGAGTATCTTTTCATGGGAGCATCCATTATTGCCTGCCATTGAAGCCAACTGCCACCCACACAACCCTGCTCCATTAAGCCCTTTCCATTTTTGGCAGATATCCCAAGGCAGTAAAAAGAGCACAGACCTGGACTCAGAGAGACTTGGCTTCATGCTGTCATCATGCTATTTGCTAGCTACACACTATTGCTGGCTACAGAATATGGGTTACTTTTTTACCCTCCTGAGTCTCAGTATTTTAGCTTAGCATTGCATGGGAACATAAAGTCTGAAGTTTCTTTCTTTCTTTTTTTCTTTTTTTTCACTTTACACTAAGACATGTTTGCAGTACATGATGATGACATTTATTGTAGGGAGTTGGGACATATACATAGCTCATCTTAAGCCCCCCTAACTCTTGGTCCCCTTTCTGCTTGCAAAAGTTCTGTTTCCATTCTGAACTAATTTCTTCCTATATATTTTTAGCTAACTGTGGCCCATGTCCTGAAAATATATAGGTATAGCAGCAAAAATTGTGTTAAAGCCTGCTAGAAAGCTAATGTCCCACCTAAAACGTATATTTTAGGTAATGGCTTATTGCTATTCATGCTCTGTTTTGCATTTGAGGTCAGACCAGAATCCAGACCATTTCAGTAGCAGCTAAAGGGAACTGGAATCAAGACCTGCATTCTGACTTTGCCCAGGTACAATGACTCAGCAAGTAGTTCTGCTGTGTGTGTCCTACTGTGATTTTCCTGCGCTGCTTTTCCCGTCAGCCCCTGAAACTGTTCACAGAAGTCATTTCTGAAGGAACAGTTTAGGAAATCACTTTCCTCAGCTGTTATTTCTGAAACCAGCCCTGTCAGTGCTTCTGTGTCCCAAGTTTTCACTCAGGCCAAAGACAAGAGTGGCTAACAAGTTCTTGTTTTAATTTGTCTCATGCTGTCTATAGATATCACAGAAGTAGACGGTGTGATACTGAACCCCAACTCAAAGGAATAAAATTGGAAACTTGTTTTTATGGTTGCTTTTCTCACGTTATACCCTATTTCAAATTTTTCCCAATTCGTATCCTTACCCAAGCTGTAAGTGTTGCTGCTCTTAGCAAGCAGTACAGTACAACCATGCTCTTAATCGCATACACAATATCCTCTATTTTCTTCTCAATGCAGATCCTTTCCATTGCTATGACAACAACAAATTGGTGAGGCTTACTAAGAAAGGAGGAGTAATGACCCTCCAGGGGGAAAACCACGATGCAATTTAAATGGGTTTGTTTTGTGACAGGTATCTGGGTTTTCATCTGTCTCATAATACATGCTCCCAAATTTGTCTGCATGTTGGAATCATCCAACTACTGACATTTGTCTTGTACAGCTTAGAGATTGTGGTGTGATAAGCCTGGGGTTTGGTCTGGACTTTGCAAATTTTTAAAGATCAGCAGATTATTTTATGAGGTAGGCAGACTTGGGATTCACTTCCCCAGGCTATGCTATGAAAAAATTTTGTTACTATAAAGTTCAACTGAATCAAAGTTTCTAACTTCATGGAGCCAGAGATACTGCTTGACCACATATATTTTCTCCAAAATCTGAGATATATATGTATGGCCAAAATCACTAATTTTGACAGGTAAGCATGACATTTCTGTCTACTTAGCAATCCTCCAATAATGAAAGATCTACATTACAAGAAGAGAGCCCAACCATTCGTAGATGGTAAGTAGCATTACAAAAGGCTACCTGCAGAGAGTCGAAGGAAACAGAAAGCAGGCTTCAGCTGATGGCACAGCTCTGCTTCTTGGCTGAGGGGCCATAAGAAAGAGATTTGTGTCCCATTGAAAGTTCTGCCCAACAATCAAGAGCAGAGAAATTGGAAAAATCCAGACTTAGAAGCAAAAAGAGTAGCAATTCCACAGCCTAAATGCTTCCTAATTTGGGTTACACCTACTTGAAGGTAATAAATTCCAAAGGACATCCTGTCTCAACAGGCACAAGAACTTGGTTCTGAACTTGGTGTAGCTCTGGGCTGCAGGATAGGCCTCTGCTACCTTGGTTTCTAAGGCTCATGGGATCTGATACCTCATGAAGGAAGGGGAAGCCTGGCTAAAGTAATTCTGGGTCCCAGGGAGGACTAGGGAGTTCATACCTACAGCTTGCCTATTGGGCCCATTCTCAGGATGGAAAGGGACATACATCACGCTGTCCAACAGAAATAGAAGGTGAGTCAGGTATGTACTGGAACATTTTCTGGTGGGCCATGTTAAAAAAGAAATAGGTAAAACTAATGTTAATATTTTTATTTACCCAACACAGATTACAGTCTCATCATACATCAATCTAAACATTACTTAAATCCACCTAAAAATTACAGTACTTTTGAGTTTATTTTGCATCTTTTCCTAGGAAGTCTTTAGAATCTGGTACAAGTCCTGTACACGTAACTATGTCTCAATTTGGATGATCCCATTCAAGGGCTCAATTGCTACCAGTGACTGTTGGATATCATTTAGCATCACACAGTATAGAAGAAAGACAGCAGGGCCTGGTGGAGAATATCTGAGTTCTGAGTGGTAGGCTGTATTAGACAGTTGGTCTCTAGTCCTCGGTCCTTTCTAGTCCTTGGTTCTTGGACTGAATGACAGGTTAAGGGTGGGTGTATGTCACAAAACTAGCTGAAAATGTTGGAGCCTCCCTCTCAGCTGGGCATGCCCATGGCAGGGCTGGCTACTTTTTTCTCAATTTATATTTTAAAAAACATCTTCATCTCTTTCCACAGTGGCAGGTTCTGAAGAGAGGCTGGGGCTTCATTTCATAAAGGGCCCTCAGGAATGTGGTTCTGGGATATGGATCACTCAGGGTAAGGATCCATTAATTGGGAATTGAATTTTGCTATTGACCCAAGTGGTCTAGTGATGAGCAGTGTGGCATAAATCAAACTCTTGACCCATGAACAGATGGCAAAACCCTTCTGATTGATTTTGAGCAGGGGTATTAATAAGAACAATGCACACTTCCCTGGTCTCTTTCATTCCCAAACCCAATAGAGTTCATGAGGAACTGTCCCCATCCAACCCATAATACATGCAGTGTGGTGTGGTGTTGTCTTGTTCCTAGCCTGGGGTGGCCATGGAGCAACTGAAGGTGTCCCTTCATTGCTCAAGTTTTAGACACATTCACCGAAACCATTGTCTACTTAGAGTCATGAAAGACAATTTCTGTTGTCACTGGCGCGATGCAGCAGCTGCACTGGGAAACCTCTTACACGACATGGCGGGAACTTCCTGCTCGCCCCATCCATTCTGTAGGCTGTGGCATCTCTCCAAGTCTAGAATTCAGTCCTTCTGCATGTGAATCAGGAATGCTCCTCCCATTTGGAAAGTGAGGATAATGTTGATGGGATCTTGGAGCATCTCCCAAGAAGATTTAAGATAAGTACAAGATGCAATGATAAATCATTCCACTAGACCCCAGGGAAGAAGTAAGGTAGTAAATAACTATCAAATGCAGGTAAACAGTCCAGGCAGCAGAGGGGCAGGGCTGCTCTAACTGGCAGGGCTGGAGGTGGTGAGGGCTGGGCAGCACCTCCTGCCAGCCGCCAGGCCTCAAAGATGCCAGTGTTGGAAATCTCGCCTTCATTTCAGAAGGGCTTGACGAGCAAAACTGATTAGCTGTAGAATATCATTTAAATCTCCTCTTAAAGCAAATCCAAGGCTTTAATCATTATCTCCCCAAACACCAAACAGTTCCAGATACACACACACCAACCTCACTGAAAGACTTGTCAAGACTGAAACAGTAATTCACAAATTCACTAAAATTCCCTGCTCCACCGAGCAGTATGACAGCTCCAGCGACCGCGGTAACATTTCTATTCAAACCGGCTTTGGAGCTGAAGCTATAAATATCCTTGCAATATTTCCTGCTTCAGAACATAAAGACAGCTTTACAGCACTGATAAAATAGAAATTACTTTCTCTCTGAGGTCTTGCCGGAATTTTAATGTCTGTTTTGCAATAAAGCAGCTCCTACACAATTTGATTTGAGGGAAAGAAAACAAACGGTCTAATTTAGTTACAATAATGACTCTTCTTGTATTGTTTGCCCTACTTGCTTCTGTGGCTGCTGGCTGTTAAAGTTTGTATCAGTGAGCAGAAGGGATGATGTTTATGAGAATATTAAAATGGTTTTGTTATTATTTAAAGATACATTGGCTCTATCCCTCCACGCCACAGAGCAACCAAAATAATTTCTTTTTGAGGAGAATTAGAAAGAAGAAAAGAAAGTTTACGGCCCTTAATAGCACTTTGTAAAAATTGCTTGTTAGAACTGTAAAGCTATTGACCAAAGATGGCACAGATTTAAAAGGCTTTTGAAATGTAAAAGATCATAGTAGCTTTAATTATTCCATACATGTTAGCCAGCTCTTGTCAGTGCCTTCAAAGCTGAGCAAAGCATCCCCCCAGCCCCCATAAACACCCCTCTTTGTGAATTACATGATCTGGATAGAACCCAGCAAAGAGAAATTTGTGTCTGTGCATGGACCGAGGGCAGAGGAAAGTGGTGCTAAGAAAAGAAGCTAAAACTGAGGCGAGCTGTTTGGAGACAGGAATTAAACTACCAGAAGGAGGTAGAGTTTGCTCAGGCCCTGATCAGGAATATGAATAATTTGATGACCTTAGATTTCTCGTGAAGGATGAGGATTAGGGCTGCAGTTTGAATTTATTAGGATTTGGGCTACCACTAGTTTGACTTCATACTTAGAACACGTTCTTCCACACAGTCTACGAATGGAAGAAAATCTCTGCCACCTACTCATCAGAATTTATCCGAACAGAAGATTACTCTCAGACTGTATAAAGAACTCAGAAACTTAACAGTAAATAGCCAAACAACCCTATAGATAGTGGGCAAATGAACTAAACAGACACTTCTTCAAAGAAGAAATAGGAACACTTAGTCATTGTATGAAAAAAACATCTTTAGTCATGGGAGAAATGCATTTCCAAATTGCATCCCAACCCAGTCAAAATGGCTATCATCAAGAACACAAAAACAGTAAATGCTAGTGAGGATTTAGAAAAAAAATAACCATTTTATACTACTGGTGGGAAACAGTATGGACATTTCTTAAAGAACAAAAATAGAATACCATATATAGGTACAACTGGGACATATATATAGTCATACTATTCAGCTAATAAGAAGATGAACACAATCATGAAATTTGCTAGAAAATAGATGTGACTAGAGATCATCGTGTTAAATGAAATAACCCAGACTCAAAGACAAGTATTACATGTTTTCTCTCATATCTAATCTAGCAGGGAAAAAGATGACATGAAAGTACAAGGGAGCCATTTAGAGAACAAGCAGGGGATCAGGCCAGGGAGAAAGAGCAGTGGGGGGTAACGGGAGCAAATAAGATCAAAGTATGATATATGCATGCATGGATATTCCACAATGAAACTCATTATTCTGTATAATTAATATGCACTAAAAAAAGACACTTCCCAGTTTGGAAAGAATTGTGACCTCATTGCATCCTCCAGCTGGTTTGTTAATGTTTCTTCCTTAAGTCAGATGGCCCTAAGCAAAGCCATGAAGCAGTTCTCTTGTACGATTGACTCCCCTCTTCATTATTACACCCCATCCTTCTTCATCCCCTTTGCTCAAAACAGATCCCATTGCTTTTTCCCCTTCAGTTTCTCCAAACACACTATCTCTCTCCATGTAATTATACCATTTTCACCCACATCTCAGTATCCTAATGTACTAAAAATTCCTTCTTTTATTCTAAATCTGTCAATGTTTTTATAGTATCCTACACATTATAGACATATAAACTCTTTGGTCTAGAAAATAAAACTCAGCTATTATATCTGTATTTTTTAAATTGTGTTTTTAGGATCCTTTAAATTCCAAAAAATATTCTAGGAGTTACCCAATAGTGAAGTGATATACACCCACATCAACCACAGTCCCCACACTCACATGAACTTAATATATAGAGGACTTATATTTTAAGGAGTTCAATTGCTTTAAGAAAGTTTGAAAAGTTCTATTCCTGACTAATCTTTGCTTATACAAGAGAAAACAAAGGTATAAAGAGGAGAAATAACCACTCACATCTTCATAATTGAATGAAGGCACAGTAGGAAAAACAACTCAAATTTTCTCAGTGTGGCAAGAGATGGGGCACGAATCTCCAGTGGGATAATTTGTATCACTAATTCCATACTTTTACTCATATTACAGATATTTAATTTAAAAACAACAAGAACATTTAATAATGCAGAAAAAATTGACAAAATGTAATATCCTTCTGTGATAAAAAAATCTTTAAAAATTAGATATAAAAGGAATGGGCCTTGATACAACAAAGACTCGATACAATATGCTCACAGCTAAATATATGCAATGAGGAAAAGCTGAAAGCTTTTCTCCTAAGATCAGAAATAAGGCAAGTATATCAACTCTGGTACTGAAAGTCCTAGTTAGATTAATTAGTAGAAAGAAAGAAAAAAGAAGACATGAGATTTGGAAGAGAAATAGTTAAATTGCCTCTGTTTACAGATATGAAATGAATATATCCCACCAAAAAATAAACCTGTGTACTGATAATAGAATTCAGTTTCAGAATACACAATCAACATAAAAAAATCAGTATTGTTTTGCACATTAACAATGAAAAGAAATTTAAAACACAACCTCATAACAGATACAAAAATGTAAAATAAAATACTCAGGAATTAATTTAACCATGTAGGTGAAAGATCTCTGCACTGAAAACTACAAAATATTAATGAGGGAAACTAGAGAAGGCACAGAGAAAACGAAAAGGTAGCCTGTGTTCTGGGACTGTAAGAGTCAATATCTTTAAAATATTATTCTGCACTGAGACTTACAGATTCAAGATAATCTCTATAAAAATACAGTCATATTCTTCACAAAAATAAAGAAAAATATCTGAAAGTTCATATGGAACTGCAAAAAGATCCAAATAACACCCACAAGCAAAAAGAATGAAGTAGGAGACATTAGATCACCTGATTTCAGAAAATGTTATAAAGCCATAGTAACAAGAACAGCATGCGACTGACATAACAACACATGGATGATGAATAGGACACAATGGAGAGCCCCTCAATGAATATAAGGATTTATGGTCAAATTATTTGTTTAAAAATGCCAAAAGCATACAATGGGGAAGAAGAGTCTCTTTAGCAAATGGTATTGGGAAAATAGGCTATTCATACATAAGAGAATGAATTAGATCTTTATTT
>RJWT010043039.1:0-12023 GCA_004365215.1 Cuniculus paca | reverse complement strand
CAGTAGTCTCTGAATCAGTTGGAAGATGCTACCCCTAAATGTGTTTGTTAGAGAAGCTTTTAGCTAGGGCTTCTGCAATCTTGTTAGCTGATTTTTGTTGTGATTGCCCGGACAAAACTGAACTGATTTGCAAAGTCTCGGAGATTTCGGCTAGTGTTTTTAGGTTGCATCCTATAACAGGAAATTAAATGAACATGAAGCATCTCTCCCCCACTGGCTGCTTCTCTTCCTCATTCTCTCTTACTTTTTTCTTCATTGATTTTTTTTCTTCTCTTCTACACCTTTTAAAAATGTTTTTTGTGCGGAGTGTTACCATTTTCAGTATCTCTGTCTCATGTAATTTCTGGCTGACAGAAGGCTTTAGTGGTGGTTAAAACGGAGGTTATAAGTTCCTATTCAATCCTTCCGTAAAACTTTGGGAGCTGCTCAGTAAAGCACATGACCTTTTGTTGATATAAGAGAGTAGGATTTTTTTTTTTCCTCAAAGAAAATTTAACATCACAGTTACATACTAGTAGATTACTCTGGAAGTGTCAAAAGAAAAAAAATGAGAGAAGGGGAAATGGGGCTGGTCCCTTTCTAAGTTTTAGTGGCCACTTTGTGCTAGCTGTCTTAACTGAATTTTGATTTACTACGTTTTCCCCTTTTGCTATGATGTGAGTGAGTATATTTGTAATTAAGTTGTTTCTAGTTAGAGAAATATGTACAAAGTCCTTCTATTTGATGTTGTTGCAAGTAAAGCAGGGTTTTGAAAGAATTCTAACCTTTTTTATATTCCTATAAGTGTACACTGCATTTTTAAAATTTGAATTCTTATCCCAGCATAAGTTCATTTTTTGGAACTATAAATAGATTTTTGTTTGCCATTAAAAAGAATTCAAACTTTGTATTCTGTATGGCGAATAAAAAAGCTAAAATAAGCCAGGATGCATGATACCCAGGCTTTTTTTCATTTTCATGAAAGCTACCTTCTGTATAAACATTTGTTGTATCTGACTATGCAATGCAAGCTAGGTGCTAGACCAGCTGGTTAAAAATATGCTAAGTCAAGCTGTTCATCGTTCAAACGACTGAATTTGATATGAAAAGACGAAAAAAGAAAGGACAAAGATTAAAACATTCTAGAAGTGAAGAAATGGAAGAGAAAAAGAGTATTGAAAATAAAATAACCCTTGGATGTGGTCTTGTTTTAGAGAAGCCAGTAGCAGAGCAGAGTGTAAAGTAAAACAGCCAGCAAGCCTACTTTAACAGTGTCTTTCTTTTATTTTCTCTTCTTTTTTTAAATTAAGAAGATGTATCTTTACTAGATAATTCCAGTGAATGGTCAAACTTTCTTAACAGTTTTGACTTCATTTTTTTCAAAGTTTTACATATTAACTCTAAATTTTAGTTTTTATTTGCAAATATAGCTTTGGTTCATATGTAGATATTGAAGTTATTCATAGTGGAACACACTATTGCCCTATATAGCAATTTGTTTATTTAACACAGTTTCTAACATGTGCAGAATAGCACTTAAATGATAATTTTCCCTAATTCTAATTATACATTTTGAAAATAAAACTCTGAGTCAGATTTGTAAGGCTGTTAACAGATTGTTCTTATAAAAAGGTAGTTACATATTAACAGGCTGAAGCCTATTTCTCTATATAGGCAAGCTTCCTGCTGTGAACTTTATTTGTATTTTTCAATTATCTCTTTTTAAACTAAACTTTTCCCTTTTGTATTCTGATGCTCAAATCTCTTAACGTTGCTTTATCTTCCTGGTGAGAATTTCTCTTTTCTTTTCTTTCTGTCTTTATTTTTGGTCACCCAGAAGCATGCTTTTCTACCTGGCTAATTAAATAAGCAAGTGATAATCAATAGGGCTGTTAATATGGACATCATATTAGGAAATATTTTGAAACTAATTTTATGAATTGTCATACAATATAAAACTATCAAATAATTTCCCCTGTGGTTGTGATTGATAACACATACAAGAAACTCAGTAAATCATTACTATTTGTTTACACTGAATTTGTACGGTGAGCGTATCTACAGTCACTCACATACAGTATATCATGCAGACACAATTATGGAATATTTGTATTCTCCAAAGGAAGTATAGATGATGGAACTGCACTATCATACATAATGATGTTTTTGGAATTTCAGCTATTTGCAACTTTCAGTGAGGAAGTAGATCATTTCTACTGACTTAATTTTTATTCCGTTTGCTCACCTGCCAGAGATGAGTTTTCCAGTCAAACTTAGAAATCCACAAAGAAGACTTCTAAATTTCCTTATGAAACAGAAAACTCTGGTGTATAGAACAAAAATAAGTTGCTTGAGGTTTATGTATTATAGAAGTTTTATGTAATTCATTCATTTTATTTCTAATTTTATGGGTATTGTCCCACTTCTATTATCCTTTGCAACCTGTAGACTATTTGAAACTTTAATGAATATTCAAAACTTAAAATCAAGATCAAAATTTGAATTTGGATTTATATGTTTCTGTAATTCCAACCGTAGATATGAACATGGTCAATACTCAGAATAATAGAGTTGTTAATACTTAAGAAGTAGTAATAGTTTTATTGTTTAAAAATATTCAGAGGTGGAACAAATGTAAGAGTAATTCTAAAAAGTAAAAATCTTGAAATAATTCATTTTTATTTTGAAGCATCCATGTCATAACTTATTATGATTACTGAAAAACTTAATTTCTGTGTAGCAGATGAAAATGCACTGCATGTTATGAAGAATTATTTGTAAGAAAAGTATTTTGCATCTTGTTGAGAGGAAGTAGAAATGGCAATATAGTTTAAATGGCATAATTGTAATGAATGCCTGAACTCTCTTAGTATTTTCAAAAAATGAATGAGTTTGTACATTTATTTGCAAGTAAATAATGAAAAATTGTGACTTAAGGTTTTTCTTTTGAGAATGTCACCTATTTCTTGATATTTCCAGAATAAAAGTACTTAAAATATTTCCCTTAAATTACAATCTTAGTAATGTAAAACAGTTTTGATAGTTTATCAATAATACTGTATTATATTTCTGTCTTTATTTTTATTTGTCCTGTTTGATTATGATGGTACAGTTTTATGTCTAAGCTACTTGTTACACTTTGTAATTGCTTTATCCTAGGGACTTAATTAAAAACCAATTATAAAATGATTGCTTGAGAAGACAGCCTGATAATGTCTAGAAAAGAAAAAAAAGTTAGGATTGAAGGTGCTGGGATTAAGCGAATGCTATCATCTGTTCCTTTGCTTCTCTCTAAACGGGTGCAGATGATAGCCTATTTCCTAGAGGGTGAAGGAACCCCACAGGAGGAAAACCTTCTACCATAAAAATTCATTCGACTTGCGTAGTTTGTCTTCTCATCAAACTTATTTGTGAGCATACCGACTACAGAACTTTTTTCTTATTAGGAAACTTTTAAGTGTTTTTCTGAAGAAAGTAATGCACCACAGATACTATGGAAAGCTAATTTGCAAAATTGCCATGAAAAATTACTGTTAGCAGGCAGCAAGAATATCTCTGACACTATTGGTACTTTAATTATCTAAAGTTTGACCATACTAATAAAATATTTATTTACCAAACATTTATTCAGCTTAATTAGAAACTTTTTAAAACCACTTTGCTCATGAGTGATGAGTACATTCTGGTTAACAGGTACCCTCTAGGTGTGAATCAAAGAAAACTCATCTATCCACATTTTGTTACCTATGACAGTTGTAAACTTCTAAGTTGATTAATATGTTTTCAGGATTTTCTGATACCTTCTTTTGGTCATTTTGTTTATTTTTATTCACTAGTTCATTTTAGAAAGAAAAGTGCCTATAACTCATTACAGATCTTAATTACCAGCTCAATAATTTGCAGGCTAACTGAGCTAAGACCTTGGCTTGAAAGGCAGTTTGGATGAAGTAGTTTATAAAACACAGTTCTGTCATGTGCACACTGGAGGACTGTCCTGAAGAGTTGGCAGCAGACCTGAACGAGTGCAAAGAATACTTAAGGGTTAAGTGCCAGGTGGCATTATGTACTGCTTAGTGTTTAGCAGATTTGATAAAGAAATATGCAAATATTATATGTTGATGCATTCTTACATTTCTTAGATCTAATAGGCATGTGTTGAAGTATTTACCTGTTTTGGGGGAGCTTTTAACTAAAATCTGTATATGTGTCATATATGAGAGGCAAAGAGTAAGGCCTGTTCTGATTCTTGAGTACATTATTCCTTCATAGAATTGGAAGTTATTTCATTCATAATGCATTTAGAAAACAAAATTACATTTCTGGGCAAAGTCTGAGTTTTATTGTCTGTTCTTTCCACTATTGAGTCTTCAGCCACTTAATGAGTATATTGTATAATGCAGATGTGCATTATGTAATCTGAATGTAGCCCTTTTTATAGATTAGTGTAATAAGTGTAACTAATGGATTTTGTTTTCTTACATAATTTGTTATTCATTTATACTTTCAAAGAGGTTAACCAATAGCACGGCAAAGAAACTAATCTAAGTTTTTCTCTTGTACTAACTCACGTACAGTTTCAAATGTCAGATATCTGACGGAGGTGATGACAGTCAGATAAAAAGATGTTCAAAGATTTAACCAAAGCTTGAAATGTATTCTTCCTAAATGGGAAATTCTGTTGAATGATAAATAGTCTAAAACATCATAGTGTCATCCTTCTTTCATTCATTCTGCTTTCCTTCTTTTTCATTGATTAATAGCATCATCCTATGAAGTAAGTGCATGTAAAATTCACATGCTATATGGTTGAATATGATCAAGGGATATTGCTAGAAGAGGACAAGAATCTAAAGACTGATACTATATTGCATCAGTGAACAGTGTTTATTTGGATGTACCTTGGGAGAATGCCTCATATTCCTTGATGTTAGTCAGGAGCTGATAATGGTTCAGGAGAAGACCTTTTTAGCCTTTCTGACTTCTGTGTTTTCTACTGCAGCTTGAAAGTTGTTCCCCCTTACTAGCTGAGAGTTCATACATCTCCTCTGGAGATACTGTGGCGTATGGTTCTGCTTGTCCAATAGGGGGGTGTTACATTTTTCCACATTCAGTATTCTTTTCCCTTGGAGTCTGAGAGTAAAACCTCAGCAGTACTCCCTGCCTTTGCCAGCCCGAGGAGTCAGAGACTCAAAGTTGCTCCCAGTTCTTGCGCCTTCATTGTAGAGCTACATTCTGCTCATTGGGCTGCCGAGAAGGACCAGACCGAAACAAGATTCAGAAGAATTCTGGTGAGAACTGTTTATAGGGATATGGTATTTTAAAAGAATGTAGTAAACAAACAGAATTGTGGCATAAACAAAGATAATTAGCATAAACAATGTCGTTTTAGGACAGGTGGTTTAAAAAACAAACAAAACAAAAAAACCCAAATATGAACCCAATTTGAATGCTGCCAGTTTGGAACCACTGAACCTTAATCTGTACTTCATGAGAATTACCCAGGTTTGTTGATAAACTTGTTAACATGCATTTTCTGTTTCTTTTGTATCATTTTCCGGTCATTATGCCCTTTTGTCACCCAGCTTGAAAGTAATTAATCTATTACAAGGTAGTTTAAGGATTTTTTGCTCATAAAACATGACAGAAGGAAAATTAAAAACAAAAGCTTGTAGATGTACATAGACACTTGAAATCAGTGTTGAACCTTAAAGCAATTAGACGTGATCTTGGCTCATTGTATTTCAAATTTTTCTTTTATGTAAGTAACATTTCAGTCACTTGGCTCTTTAGTATTAATATGTTTGCTTTTGTCTTGCCTTAAAATGCAAAGTTTTTTTTCTTTCTCTCTTTTTTTTTTTTTTTTACTATATCTGAATCATCTCTGGTGTTATGTATCTCTAAGTGTTTCTTATTTCTCATTACTATTTTCTTATATAACTTGGTGAAGGTGGTGCAGGAGTGTATAAATGTATCTGGTGATCGTGCAGCATGAGGATGGTAGTTATTGTGAATGACATACCTAAACCTACTATACTGTTGTGATGGATTTTTATCTGGAGACATTTAGGTTTATTACTAAGTGATGTGTTTTTGTTAATGACTGTACTGAAATGAAATATGGTGAACAGAATGCTATTTATTTTTGTCCATCAAGATTAAAAAATTTTTATTGGAGTTTTTCTTTTTTCTTTTCCCTGGTGAAGGAGATTCAAGAATTCTAAGTGTGTATATCTCTGGTAGTCTATGGTCCTTCTTTTTGCTTAACTGAAAGCATTTGTGAATATTTGTGAATGAGTTTTGATTTCTTAAGAGTTATAAAAATGTGTGTAAACTAGTAAACCATGTCTCATTCATGTACTGTGGAGATTTCTTGTACTTTAGGGACAAAAATAATTTGGCTACTAACGAATTAGGGCTACCTGCCAGTGCCAACACATACTGTAGGTAAGAGGAACACTATAAAGAAAAGCTGCTGGCAGCAAATTCGTTGAAACTTTCATATGTAACAGCGTTTCTATTTCTGCTCTTCACATCTTTGAAAGACTGTGTGTTTTAGAAAAGAAAATGTTAAAAAACAGAAGATATGATCTTTCTTAAAAATATATGTGTAGCCCAACTTTAATACTTCTCATTATGCAAATGCACAGGATTTTCATTATACCCCTTGCACACTGTCTCCTCCACCTACACCATCATTTTGCCACATTGAAACCTACGAATCAAATGTGTTGAGAATAAATGTAATATGAAGAAAGGAAATTGACTGCCTAGAACCCTTCTAAAATGCCCCCAAATCTTTTAAAATTTTGATAGTGGCAATTTAAAGGAGTTAAGTCACTTGGGACGCAGAGCAACCCTTTCATAAAGGATATGTCTTTTCATATAGGGCTTCAGGTACAGTACTGAGAAAAGAAGGGAAAGAGTTAACCTGCTTTGCTTTCTGCTAGTTTCTTCATGTACTGGTTAAAGAAGACAAAGTTTCAAATCCTGTTTTCTTGGTACATTGTAAATCAAACTATTAAATGTAGTCAGTGTTTAGTACTGATTTTGACTCTGTTTTCTGTGTTTTATATTAATTAGGATTGAGATACCATGAGGATAACTGGCTCTGTGAAAACTGGTTATGGAACTGTTACATGCGATCTGATGAAATATCATGTTAAACAATTTTATATTTATTTATGAAAAGGGCATCCTAATGAAACCAAGACACAAACATTGAAGATGAGAGATATGTTTTAGCATAAGAAAATGCAAAATTAAAAAATTCTACTTTAGGCTATTAATGTTTCATTCACTGGTAGTATAGGTTGCTTGACAAATTTCTGAAACATTTTTGTCCTAATTGTAGTTAAACTGTTATTTATTTGCCTACAATTCTTTCTTTCAGTTACTTACCCTGAACCAGAGTTTGTTGGGCAATAGTTTACAAAGTCCAAAGACTCTTTTATTTACTCCTGTCCTGATGTTCCTTTGTTTTTACCTTTTTTATATTTGCTATAGAATTTCATAATATGTTTGAAAAGAGATTGCAGGAAGCTGTCATATAAAATTAAGGTTAATATTTCCTTTCTGCTTTCTTATGTGTAGTATAAGAGACCCGTTTTGGAGATTCACTAGGATAATGTATAGTATTCCTATTATTTACTAGAGAAAAGAACGAACTGCTGGTCACACTACTCAATTTCTGATTAATTCACTGATTCAACTTTGACTGTGAATGAATAATGGCTGAATACATAATATAAGATTCAGATTATCATAGCCTTCATAGCATCATTAGGAGGGGATAGAAAACTTTTATTTAATATTTAAAGTAACAGTAATAAGAACACCGAGGCATAGAAAAAAAAGATAACAATGCATGCTGTTTCTGACAATGGAAATTCTTTTACCCTCCAATCCTTAACATAACCTGACTTGTGAAATAGAAGAAAGTGTATTGTTTTTAGTGCCCTAAGCGTTATAAGCTATACATCCTGGTAGTATAATCCAATCCATATATTTCAGCATTCCTTGAAAAATAAAATAGATCTATTTTGACCTATAAAGATTTAAGAATATTTAATGTTTTAAAAGCATTCTTCTAGAGAAATGAAAGCATAACCCAAAGAATCCTGAGAGTGATTTAAATAATTGAGTGAAAGAGCAGAATATATAAACTTTTGTAAACAAATTAAAGCATAAGTGGGAGTCCTTAATAGTTACGTGAAGAATTTATTTTGAGAGATAGGAAAAATTCTGCAGATATACACATATTGAAGTTTAGAATCCAGGGGAAACTTTTTCACATTTAGGCAATTAATCTCTTAAGTACATTGTACCAAGCCCTGATAACACTGCAGTTTGGGAAAGAGAATACTGTAAGGAAGAAATATTTCAAAATACAAACAAGTTTCATTGCTTTTTTTCTCATTTGCAACAAATAATCTCGTTGCATGTGCAGCAGAGACAGAATAGTATTCCAGCTTTAAAAGCGCAAAGGTCATGTTGTGGTGCGTATTTAATGAAATATTTGAATTGAAGTTGGATTTGAATTGAAGATAGTGCTTGACTAACTTTTGGTGATGTTTGAGATTTAATGTTGAGATAATAAGAAAGTTAATTGTTAGAGGCTATATATATATGAACTTTTGTGTGTGTATGTGTATTTTGAATTTCTAAATAATAAAATGACATCCTCTATTTTGGTTAAGGTTTGCATTTTCCAAATCTTCACTGAATTTTTTTTTTGGAAGTAGAAAATGTTATTAACTGGACATATGATCTCAATTCCTAATAATTTGCAAACTGAGACCCAAATTGAGTCTTAAAGATAAAATAAGAAGATAGAATGAGATTTCTAAATTCTCTCAATTTTAAAATTTCTTCATGTTGAACTACATTTGACATATCCTCAGCTCCTAGCTAGTAGTCAGAATTCTTGTATTTATGCACCTATTTGGAGACAGATTATGTCAAATAAACAACCTTTATCTGGGGAATTTCTTTAGTAAACCTGTCAGGTGTCATTTTGCAGGAAGACGTAACCATAGTGTATTTTGGGAACTTTCAAATCAAGTTTGGTGTAAAATTCTTACTTAGGATTGAATGGCCAAGCTTCTATGACCTATTTGAAGTGTTTCAAATGATAAGTTCCACAGGGTATGTGGTTAAAATTCTCAGGTGCTTCAAATCACTCATCTTCCACAGTTACAAATATTATAAAGATAAATCATTTATGATGGCTGAATGAGGTACCCTGAGGAGGGAGGATAAACATGATAATGGAGCATTAGGTTAAAGAGCTGAAGTCTACTTACAAAGAGAAGAAAAAACAAAGATTAGGTAGCAGAGCATTAGCACAACACAGAACTGTAGACACTGTATTTCATTGTTAGAATAAATAAAACATTGGACTGGAAAGTAGCAAGGTTAACTATGATTAACTAAGGTAGTCCAAAGGAAGAGTTTTAAGTGTTTTTGCAAATCACCTATTACTATTAACATTAGGCAATCGAACTTGATATACATTAGTTACTCACTAGCAATTTCTAGAAAAGAAATGTCAGATCCTCTAAGGGGGAAGAATAGAACAACCACCAATGAAAGATTCATGAGAAAAAACTGTGTTATCTGAGAGGACAAGCTGCACATATTGTTAATATCTTAAATTTGGTAGATTGTATAATGGGCTTTTTTACTTTTTCTAACACCTTTAGAAAAAAAGTGTAGTTATACCATCAGAAATATATTCTTTCATGTATATATCGAAGGACCTTTTGTATTTACTTTGAAAATACACCTAGGATGTTTTGAAATCCTTGTACAATATAGTTGAAGTTTTAAATATCAATTCATATATTTTGGATATAGGGATTTGTTGTGTGAAAATCCTTTGCTCAAAAATTATAATACAGAATTTTTTACTCTGTGCTTGCCACTTCTAATTCAGGCATTACGAGTGGATGACCTCTTAGTTTCTTTGTATAGATATAAAAATTAAAAAATAAAAATAAAAAAGAACTTTATTGAACCACAATTGTATTTACAAAAAGGACCAAAGGAAAATGTGCAAATATCCTACTGTTAAACCAGAAAGAAAATCTGGAAAGCATCCAGTTGGGCAACTTACTGCTAATATATTTTATAGTCTGGCATTTCATTAAATGCAAGGTTGGCATATGTTGTTACAGTTTCCAAATCAAGAATTAAAACCTTGTGATTCATAAGTCCCTTACCTTCTTTGAGTTTCAGCCATGCATCTATGAAATGGGCTTAAAAATATGTTCACAGTTATTTATCCTCCAGTACAATTGAATTCAGTTTAAACTTATGAAAATTTATGAAAACATTTTTATTTCACTGAATACAAGTCACTGAATTCAGATTTTTAAAACTAGGTTTAGTTGTTGGCAAATGTAAAATGACCATCTTGTTAATAAAAATTGTTTTTTATAACATGCTAGTTAGATATCTGAAAATAATTTTAGCTTATGAATTATTATTTATGAGAAATTAGTTGACTTATATTTTTGTTTTGTGGTCAATGTAGCTGTCGTTTTTTAAAAGTACGCTTAGGATTATTGACCCCTGGTAACTTCTAGTTAAAATGCAACAGTACAACTATAGTTTCCTCTGCTTGCATTTACTAATAATTTAGTATCCTAAAAATACATCATTGTCATTTTGTGTCCGAAATCTGACCACAGTTGTTTTTGCAACTATTATTGTATTAAATATATTTGCTGATTTAACATATTCCTATGCACAGTTTTAAGCTGTGCAAATTGAATTTCACTTATTTGTGCATCTTAGGAATGAGCCAGTATACAGAGCAAATTAATGAACAAAACAGTGATTTTCTTTAATGTTCAAGGTTACATATAAATGCTTCTAAAGTTGTATTTTTACAGATAGTGTGAAAATTAAAAAATATTAGCTGTTTTAAATAAATTATTGTTGATGTCAATCCAGTATCTTGCAGATTTTTGCGATAAAAACAACAAAAGATACTTTCCATTTATCTATGTATATTTTTAGACTGCATGTAAAGCTTGCAAAAATACAGATTTATTTTATTGGCGGCATCATAACAAGCATCAAAATCACCCAAGAAACACAACCCTTATTTTTGATATAAAATTGTTTTCCACTCATATAATCTGTTGAAAGCCAGAAGCCATCCAAAGTGTGGATACCAATTTAAGAAGATGATATTTTGCCTTAATTATACATCTGGGAAATATTAGCTGAACATTTTGTGGAGAACAGTGAATACCTTAGTTGCCAGTTGTCTAAAATGCTGCTAATGATCGACATAGTGCCAGTGTTTTGATGGCTAAAACCTAGGCTGAATATGAATACAAAGAACACAGTTGGAAAAAAAGTGCACATTTTATACAAAACAGATTTCAACCATCTGCTTGGCACTTAAGTTTGCGACTATAGGCAATATATGAAAGAGGCCACTGTCCATGTTATGAATGGTATCACTTTTATTGGTACCTTAGAAAAACCATAGGGTTTTTGAAAGCATGTATAACCAATGATTTTCTTCAGCTAAATAATGAAAACAAGGGCCTCAGCCAAAATTTGGTTCCCTCCATAATCTCTTCTATGTCAGTCGTCTTATCCTAGCAAAGTGGGTTTCACTAATAAAGTAGGCCTTAGTGCTATACCTCAGGATATTAAAGATACCAGGCAGCATTAAGCAAGTGGCCCTTAGGATGAGAGCCCAGATGGTTATAAGATAAAATACTGTTTGCTTTAGGAATAGGTTATATTCCCGAGTTTGTGGCTTGAGTACTGTATTGCATGTCAGATCTGCATGGAAGTTAATGGTCCAGAAGCATTTCTGAATTTAATGTTTTCTCATTTGTTTTGAATTTATAGTATTGAGTAAGAGCAGCGTTGTTGTTTCACACAGTGAAGTAGAATTATGCTATATAGTAGTAAATCATAAGCAAAATTAATTATGTGACCCGTTTCTATTTACCTAAAATTGAGGAAGATACTTACAAAAGGCTCAATAGAAGAATGTTCGTAAATATAATACAATAAAG
>RJWT010043038.1:0-12023 GCA_004365215.1 Cuniculus paca | reverse complement strand
TTGAGTTTTGAGACTAACTGGCCCTTTACCCCCTACCCCACACAATTTGCCATCATTTTTATGGTTTCAGTTTTCTCTTCGCTTGTTTTGGCCTCTGCCCTTCCTGTTTGAGGGACCTTAGCTCCTAGTCACACGTAAGAGTGAGATACTGAAAAGGTGACTGGAAGCTCTAGGTACAAGGTTTAGTAACAGGTTTCACTCTCATGTAGTAAAACGGGGCGGGGGGGCACCTCTGCAAGAAACAAGAAACGGCAGTATCTGCAGGCCACTTCTCCCTAGTTGTTGATATAGTTCCCTTAGTACTGGGGATAGAACCCAGGACCCTGACACGGAGCAGCTTTCCCAATCCCTTATTTAGTTTTGAGACAGTCTCACCAAATTGCTCAGTTACCCAGGCTGGGTTCGTTGAAACCCTCTCGCCCTGGCTCTGGGATCACAGGAAGGCACCGCCACACCTCACTTTTACTTCGTTTTCAGCCTAACATGCACTCCACCGTGCCGCAGGTGAGCGCTGGACTCTGATAAAGCTCTCCCTGACATCTCGGCATTTTGCAGACTTTTCATTCATTGTACTGGGTACTCAAGCTGTGGTCTGGAAAGTGACCTCAAGGTCCATTTCTGAAGGCCGAATCTCCTATTTCTTATAGAGAAGTACGGCGCATCACTTGGCTGGATCCGTCAAGGAATGGGGTGGGGGACAACTTTTTCTTACACGGATCTTTACAACTTCCCTTTACCACAACCCCTAATCCTTACAACTCCTCTGAGGTTCTGAGCCTCTTTTTGGTTCTGGAGGGTGCAGTGGCTCGCTTATCAATAACCAGTCTAACACGTAAGAACGTAACTCACTTTAAGTCACCTTCTATGCGCCCATTTCCAAAAATGTTGGTGTTTCTCAATCACCTCATTTTCCTTGAGTCATGTGCCTTTTATAATCTCTACTGGCATTTTAATGGGGTTTGGGGTTTTTTTTGTGTATGTGTGTGCCGGGGATCGAACTCATGACCTTGCTTTTGCCAGGCAGGCACTTATGCTACTGAGCTAAATCCCCAGCCTCAGTGGGGTTTTTGGAAGGAGAAAAAAAAAAAAAGTCCTTAATTTTCCATATTTAATTGGAAACCTTGTGCTGTGTTTGTGTGTGTCGGTGTGTGTGTGGGGGGGGGCACTAAGGATTGAATGCAGAACCTCCCACACGCCAGGCAAGTGGTCCACAGCCTCTTTCAATTTTCAACATGGAGACTAAATTGCCCTGGCTGGCCTTGAACTTGTGCTCCTCCAAACTCAGCCTTGCAAGTATGAGATTACAGGTGTCCACCACCAAGCCCAGCTTGGCTTTGAACGTGCCCTTCTGAACCTCTATTTTTCAGGCCACCTCAGCATCACTATCTGGTCAAGCTTTCCCTAATGAGCCCTACTGGAAGGAATCTTTCTTTTCTAGCAGGTCCTATAGGCCATTTCTGAGCTGCCACCAATTGGCTGTAGATCAAAGATGCTTTATAATTACTTTAACTGTCCCGTTACGTCCAGGTCATTACCTTCACAGGCTCCTTAGGCATCAGATTCTATACCTGCCATGCCTCAAACTTTGATTTATTGAAGGAGAAAATTAGGCCCAGCCCTGGCCAGCCTGTTTCACCTCTATAGAAATGCCTTCATGCCCCCAAGAAGAGCTCGGTATCTTCATCCTTAGCTTACTCTTTTCACTCAACTGACATGAAGGCACCCGTTTTGTGTCATGTCTGAGGACACGGTGCCACTTGTTACAATACTGGTGTAACCATGGGTCAATGGAGGAAATAAATCACCGACTTGTTTCATATGAAGGAACCCAGAGCTCACAAAGGAGAAGCAGGGCGTGTCTCAGGGTTGAGGTTAAAGGAGACAAGACAGCAAATGACACACTAAGGCTCAGTGTCAAATCCTGGCTCTCCCAGTGACAAACTGTGGGACCTTTCTGGGCTGCAGGCGCCTCATATGGAAATGACAAGATCCACCTCATGGGCTACCTCAAGGGTTAAATGAGAGAAAACGAAGGTAACATTTAGCAGAAAGGCGGTCACACTACTCTCGGTGGTAAGGGAAAGCACGTTTTGCAGCACCTTCCTGCCTTTTCTTTTTGCGGCACTGGGGATTGAACTCATGACCTTGCACTTGCCATGCATGCGGCTTAGGCCACTGAGCTTGATCCCTGGCCCTTGTGTTTTTGAGACAGGGTCTCGCTATGCCGTTCAGGCTGGCCTTGAGCTCACTTTGTAGCCCAGGCTGGTCTCGAACTCACAACGATCCTCCTGTCTCAGCCTCCCAAGTGCTGGGATTACAAGCATGAGCCACCACGCCCGACTCTTCCTGCCTTCTTGTTAGGCTTTACTTGCTTCCAGGGGCGACTTCCCCTTCACTGACACAGGATGTGGAAACATAGAGCTCAACACCGAGGTTTGAGTCCTTAGCTTTACCCTTAAGCGCATTTCCTCATCTTCAGGATGGAGTCGGCCTTGCTGCCCCGACAGGACTGGCTCTGGGTTCACTGGAAAATGCCCAGGAGAGGGACTCACAAGTCCCTGGAACATCGCCCTCTGGCATCACCCCAGGACAGACCGGTCCAGAGGTTGCCAAGCTGCAGGCCCTCTCCTGCCTGCCAGCCAGCCAGGCACCACAGCACCACCTAGTGGCCACAATGCCCCCACAAAGAGGTCCCCAACTGTCACACACCAAACAGACCTCTGTCTCTGTTTAATATTAACAAATGCAAGCAGCAGAGAGGGCCAGCTGCCCTCTGCTGTCCCTGAGGGAACCCGGAGCAGGAAGCTGGGTCTCCGGCCTTCCTCGGCTGCAGGGCTGTTCTCGCCCTCCCTGGGCAAGAGCGTCCTTCAGCCCCACTTCCTAGTCCCAACTGGACAAGACGAGCGTGCAGGTTGCTGGCGTGGGGAGAATACTGTTGTCCCGTTCTCTGTGCCTTGAGTCCCAGCCTGGACGGCACTCGCACTCCCCCTGCAGCTCCTTCTGTTTCCGTCCCAGGAGCCAGGAGGGCAGCCAGTCACGAATGCAAGCAGAGGTGCAGCCTCAGTCATCCTCGGATGACTCCTCTTCTGCCTCTTTTAGCCACTGGATGAACCTCTGCAGCTGAAGGAAGCAGACAGCAGAGCTGCTGGGGAGCAGCGCGTACCTCCTCTTTCCCTCAGTGGGGACACAGCTCTCATCACTGGAGCACCCCCAGGCCTGGCGTCCAGGGCCTAGCAACCGGGTAGCGGCCTTGCAGAAGGGCAGTGCGACTCACCTGCTGATTCTTGCGCAGCTGCTGGCCTTGGTCAGTTACATCCCTGCAGCTGAACCAGCTCAGGATCGTTTCCTCGGCCAGGATCTCCAGCTGGTAGAAAGCCATCAGCACCTGCAGACGGCCACAAAGGGGGACTCAGGGCTCTGCAGAGCGCGGCAGGACACAATGGCTAATGGGGAGAGGACGTAGGACCCCAGTGCCGCACCAGGCCCTCAGCATCCCTTGCACATGGAGCAGGTCCACCTGGGTCAGGGATAACTGCGGCCACTACTGCTGGGTAGCACTCTGCACATCACCAGGCCAGTGCCCAAACAGCCACCTACTCCTACCAGCCTGGCTCTAATCAGGAAGTGCAACAGGGCAGATGGGGCTGTGAGCCAAACTCCATGCTGGCTGCATGGTGGCCTTGCTTTCGTGTTTCTCTGAGGGTCACTGAAAGCAAATGCAGGAGCACAAGGTTTGACATGGTTTTCACCTTGGCCATGCAAGTCCCGAGAGCTTCGTGCCCCAGGAAGAAGTCTTCGATGGCCGCCAATGCTTCCAAGTGGTCAGCGGCGCGCTTTACATAGTTCCTAAAAACGGGGCTCCAGCCTTTGAGCAGCTACAGAAGAAAGGAAAAGCGAACTGCGATACATCCTAGGTACACTCAGATCTGTGAGCACAGTCAGTATTGGTAACGTGGGTCTTTCATGACATGGGAAGACAAGAGGGGGATAACACAGGCCCCTGGAATTACACAGGAGGAGGAGGGAGTTGCGGCCAGTCGTGTCTGGGGAAAAGAGCTTTCCCAGGGAAGGCAAAAGGGATCAGATGCTGTAGGCTGCCTCTGAATACCCACCCCGCCCCCGGCCTTGAGGCTGAACTAGTTCTGAGTCGGGGATGACTGCACTTGTGCCACTGGGCTAAATCCCCAGGCCTTGCTTTTGTTTTTTTGAGACAGGGTCTCTATGTAGCTCAGGCTGGCCTTGAACTCACTATGTGGCCCAGGCCAGCCTTGAACTTGCAGTGATTCTCCTGCCTCAGCTTCCCAAGTGCTGGGATTACAGGCGTGCACCACCAAGCTTGGCTCCAAGTCTATTCCTTGTGGTTGGCTTTCTTTGTTGTTTTGAAATGGGAGTCTTGCTACTGTTGCCCAGGCTGGCCTTGAACTCTTGAATTCAAGTGATCCTCCCACTTCAGCTCCTCAAGGGGCTGGACTATCAGTGTGAGCCACCAGGCCGGGGGTCCGCATCTATTCCTGAGTACCCCTTTGGGGCCCTAGTGCTGTCTGAATCCTTGAGTCTCAAAGGTTACTTAGTGTTGAACCCAACCTCACTCCTCAAGACCAGCCAAGGCTGCTTTGGAATCTAAGCAGCTTTCAGAGGGAAGCAGAAAGGAACCAGAAATAACCTAACTCACAACGAGATCAATTATCTTTGATTTCTTTTAAAGTCAAGCACAGCAACAATGTGTGTCTGTCTCCACCAACCCCCTGCACCCAGCCCCAAGGTTTGCTCACGGGAAGCAGCAGGGCACAGTAGTGAGTTGGGTTGGGCGGCAAATCCATCTGCTGCAGGGGGAACTCCAGGACCACGTGGCTCAGTACCTGCATCACTTCCTTTAGGCTTATGTTGTAGGCGTACCTGTGGGGAGACTGGTGTGATGCCGGGGCCTTTGACACCCACGGAGAGGAGGTCAGTGAGAAGCACGCGGAAGGGGAGTCTGTGGTAAGGTAGAACATGTTGCCCTCCCTGCTCCAAATACTCGTGGCCTTTCCCCTTTGGGTCACTGATGGAAGAGGCTTACCTCTGGGTAAAGAAGCATTTGGGAGAGAATCTAAATGCCTAGAATTGCCCCAAGGAGAGAACAGGGAGGGGCTTCTCTTACTTGAGAGAGTTGATCTCCAGGACTAGATTGTCACAAGAAATGTTCTCCTCTTTGCCTCGCTGCAGTGTTCCCAGGACCTCATTCTGGAACACTAAAGAGAAAGAAGAGATTCACAGGCCACCATCATCCCAGAACACTTCGCTTGCCGTCAGTCCTGATGTTATGACAAAGCCTTTCTGGGAGGAACTCGAGTCTCTGGCCAGGTGACACGGGGGAAATAAAATAGAGATTGTCCCCATGCCAGCCCCTGCTGCCCCAGCTCCTCACCTTTGATGTCATCCAACTGAGGGGAGCCTGCCCGGCTGTCCAGCTCCTCCGAGTCCATACTTCTCTCACTTTCAGTGTCACTCTCTTCTTCCATGCTGATCGTGAGTCCTGAGAACCCAAGAGACGCAAGGACAAAACATTAGAGAAAAGAGTAATTGTTGGAGGGCACTGTATCTGCGCCATTGGCCTGGGCAGAGGAATGAACTCCAATGGACTCGTCACCCTCCCAACTACTTGGCCTTGGCCGGCCTGAGGCTCAGCTTACCCCAGAGACTCTGCCGCAGCTCCTCCTCGTCCTCCACGTTCGTGCCTGCAGCTCTCCAGAGGTAGCCCTGGCCGCCAGCACCCACTTCTGCTGGGTTGTAACCTGGGAAAAGCACCAAGCTTTAGAAAGGCCCCAGCAGAAGCAGAATCCCTGGGGGGGAAACTGACTTTCCCTGGGGGCAGAGACTTACAGAGGCCCCACACGTGTGGAGCCTCCCACCTTTCAGCTTGGCTCTCTCCTTTTCTTGGTTGGCCCCGGAATCATCACTGAACTGGCCGTCATCCTCCTCTTCCTCTGCGTCTGGAGGGTGCAAGGAGATCACTGAGCCCTCAGGCAGCGTGATATCTGGACCAACCACCACCTAGGGGAAAGGACAGAGGTGGGAGAGACCCATCAGCATGCTGAGGAAAAGTGCATCCTGACGGGGAGAGTGACATTTTTTTCACTGAACCGCATAGAAGGTGAATGAAACCACTGGACTGGGACTCTCAATTTAGGCTGGAGCACTGGTGGGAGTAAGGTCGCCGTTCAGGGCTTGCCCAGTGCGGAGCACGTCTCACCTGGGAAGTGAGGACACAGTGTGGCTTCAGAGTCACTCGTTCCTTGACCTCAGCATGGTCACAGAGCAGAGACTGATGGATCTGTGCTCCAGCAGCCACTCGCACACCTTGCCACAGGTAGGCCCGGTCCAGGACCACGTTGTCACCTGGCTCAGGATAGGGAGGATTCCTGGTCAGTCAGAGCTCCATCACCAGACCACAGTCCTTTGTGGAGGACACGGCTGTTGGGACACCAGCCCAGCTCCCACTGGCCCTGAGACACCAGGCCCCAAGGCATCGAAAGATCGCTCACTCTCTAGGTGTAACCCTGGTAACAGAACACCACTCGGCATGACTCTCCTCTGCCAAGTTTAGGACCATTACAGACTGTATACGGGGCTTCAGAATCTGAGAACCTTCAAGATTTCTGGGGATGAACTTAAGAACCTTATCAGAATCAAATTACAGCCTATTAGTAGAGCTGTAACCTTGTTAGTAGGATCATATAATTCCATTTCTTCTTGGACATTTTAGAATCTGAATTTCAACTGTTGGTCTTTTAAAGAGACAGTACCATTAGAGGCATCACATTCCTACCGTCAAAGTGAGTTACCAAAAGGCCAACCACGTAGTTATGGGAGAGTAAAAAGAATCCTGGACTTACAACCAGAATACCCAGGATTCAAGTCTCAGCAATGTCTATCCTCCCTCTCCTCCACCTTTTTTTTTTTTTTTTTGCGGCACCGGGGATTGAACTCATGACCTTGCACTTGCCAGGCAGGCGCTTAGACCACTGAGCTAGATCCCCAGCCCTGTTTTTGAGACAGGGTCTCACTATGCCATTCAGGCTGGCCTTGAGCTCACTTTGTAGCCCAGACTGGTCTCGAACTCACAAGGATCCTCCTGTCTCAGTCTCCCGAGTGCTGGGATTACAGGCGTGAGCCACCACGCCCGGCCCTTTTTGTTTTCTTAAGACAGAATCTTGCCTTGAACTCACTAGGTTGCCCAGCCTGGCCTCAAACTTGTGGTAATCCTCCTGCCTCAGCTTCCTGAGTACTGGGATTACAAGCATGTGCTCTTTATCAGCTGAGACCTTAGGTTAGACAACTTCTTTGAGTAGGTTTGTAAATTAGGGATAAATGATACCTTCCTCTCAGTTTTTGGGAGAATGAAATAACTAATGTATGTAAAGGCCCTTTTTAAACAGTGACGCACTAAGTAGGTTATTGTTGCGTGTTAATTACCCACTTGGTCCTGAATGTAAATATGGGATACCCTGAAATGTAAAGACTCATTTAATAAGAACCTCCCAGGACACAATTAAGGGATCAGTTGTCAAGTCCTTGTTCCCTCCTTTTTAAAGGTAGTTCTACTCTGGTTTCTTATTGCCAAGGACTACCCTCATGTGTCCATCCTTGCTTCTGGAAGTAATACAGGCTCCCAGGATCCTGTCCCTAGGATGGCCACCTGGATTCCTGTGCTCACCGATGTGGCAGCTGGGGCCAATGACGCTGTTGGTGATGGAGCAATTGCTGCCGATGACAGTGCCAGAGCCGAGGAGCACGTTTTCCTCCAGGACGCTGCCGTGGCCCAGGCTGACCTCAGGCCCTCGGTAGATATTGTGGCGGGAATGAGTGCAGCTGTGGGTGGTGCTGTCGGTGAAGTTGGCTTCCGGGGTGAGGGGGTAGACCCAGCGCCGGACGACATCAGCACAGACGGCCGAGTACATGTGTAGGTTGGAGACCCGGGCACCGTATTCTCTAGTTGTTACGTGCATGTGGATCTGGTTCCCCAGGATCTGAATGAGGGAGGGGAGGTCACCCAAGACATGGGAAGGCGACACGGGAAGAACATCCCAAGCATTGTACAATGCTTTTCTAGGCCTCTTCAATTCCCTCTGCATTTGATTATTACAGCCAAAGAGCAGGAGAGGTTTCTTGAGGACTGTTTTCCCCAGCCTCCCGGTAACTTTCTTCCTTCATAAGGCTCAGTGAAACCCAGAAGGGATAAAATGTTACCAGGATGAGATCAAAGGTAGCCCCATCCTACTCTTCTACAGAGGCTTTGGAGGCCTTTTCTTACCTCCTCGTTCACTAGCAGGCCTCGCACAAAATCATCCCGAGTCTGGTAGTCAAAGTTGTCTGTGAAGAGCTGAGCCACCTGTGGGTGCAAGCGAGCTGGGCTAAAGTTAGATGCTGTTCTCTGGAAGCAACCAGCAGTTCCCCAGAGCCCTATCAAACCCGAGGCAGGGCTGGGAGTGTGATTCAGTGGGGGAGCGCTTGGCTCTCATGCAGGAAGCCCTAAGATCACTCCCCAGGACCGTGAGACAAACAAAACAAAACAAACCCCTGACAGCTGAATGAGGCCCAGAACCCCAAAGAGGTTCCCAGTATACCAGGGACGAGACAATAGCACCTTTCTGTTTTACAATAGAGAAGAAAAAGAGCGACATATACTGGCTTTCTGAGCGGACAGCAATGGACTCTCGGAGCTCTGCTCTTTGGTAGTGTGGCCCCAGCCCTAAGCACTCACCTGAGGAGAGCAGATGCTGATGTGACAATCCAGTAAATCATATCGAATCTCCACTCCATCTCCACTGCCCTGAAACAGACTCTGTGGGGAGAAATACAAGGACTTTACCAACCTGTCTCTGCTTCGGAAGCCGGTTACTTTCCCACCTCAGGCTCCTCAGGTACCCACACACCAGAGGAAATGAGAAACGCCGGAGGCCCTGGGTTTTCTGGAAATGCAGAATCCGGTTCGTGGCACTATCCACAGCCACCACCATGTTGTCCTCATGGCAACGAGTAGGGTGGCTGGGGGACGACTCCTTGAAGATCATCGTCATCACAGACACATTTTTCTCTAGCTTCCGTCTCAACCTATGAAGCACAAGAGGGAGACAGCTGCACGAGAGTGGCCTTGGGGCTCTGCTGGTCCCGAACCTTCATCTCTGCCTCGTTCCCACCCTGACCTGTGCTCCTCCAGGGCTCTGGTAATGCTGATGTTTGAGATGACATCTCCATAAACCAGCAGGAAGTCAGAGCGCACCAAGGCCTTGGCATCCACATCACGAAGGACATCTCCCAGTGATCGATACAGCTCAGATGTGATTATTCGAACCACATTGAGGGATGTAGGGCGGCACCACTTGGATTTCCTACCAGAAGGAAAGGGTGAAGGAAATGAGTTAACAGATCATAAAGATCACGTGGACCTTCCCTACCCCCCACCATTCAGCATTCACATTCCTTCTTTATGGCTTTTTTGGGTGCCAGCCAGCGTCCTCAACTTCAAAGACATTTATGAACTATAATTAACTCTCTTGACATTGTGTCATTAGTCCTGTTTTATGGGTTAGAGAAATATGGTTATTTCCTCTCTATGCCTTGACCTCTGTCGCCAAATGCTGATGAAACCTAGGGTCTAAAAGACCTTTGGGAACACATTTCCCATGTCATCTTTCTCCTGAGGTCCCGTATCAAATTCAGGAACTGTTTGATGGTAACCATACTAATAGCTAGTCTTTATTTCTAAACTTTCATAAGTTGTGAGACTGACTCTTTCCCAAGATTTTAACAAACATTTGTGAAGGGCTTTTTACATGTGTGGCACTATACCAGGGAACGGGCAAACGACAAAAAACGAACTCATTCTTGTCCTTGAAGGGAGGAACAGATAATATTTGTAAACTCAGCGGAAAAACAAAGATGTTATTCTAATAGGTTACCTTTTAGAAACATTAAATAAGAAGCAAAACCTAAGTGAGATTTAGGTAAACCTAAGTGTCTTGGGGGAGTGAGGGCAGACAGCACTTCACTGCATTTCCCAGGCTGGTTTTCAAATCCTGGGCTTAAGAGATCTCCTGCCTCGATTTCCTGAGTAGTTAAGACTCCAGGCACTGCCTGGTACAAGTGTTAGTCCAATTTTTGTCACAGGAACCTCCAAATGGACAAACACTGAGCTACAGCTGCTCACCTAACAAGTGAAGCAAACACCCTTAGACCTTACTATGGGATCTACAGACACATTATTTTCCTCCTTGCATTTCCCCCTACTCATTACATCCATCCTGAAAAAACTACAGTGAGATGGTAAAACATGGAAAGAAAAATCACAGGGCCTTACAGTAAATGTTCTTTGATTTGAGCAGCCTTCCAACAGCAAAAGACAAAGGTTTCCTGTACACCTGTGGCTGTCAGGAATTCCAGAGTGTAGTCAATTAATGCCACGTTGGCCAGGGGTAAGAGCACCTGCAGGGCAGGATATGAAAAAACTTTTGAGGTCTTGAATCCGTGAGGGCCCTTTGGGTACCCAATGCAACAATTTTCACTCATCTCTCAGTGTTTCCAAACACCACAGTTATACTTTATCTTTCTAAACCAAAGCTAAATAAATATATTTCTGCTTCGTTTTGTTTTGTGTTGAGACAGGGCCTTTCTCTCTGCAGTACAGGCTGGCCTCAAATTCATGGCAATTCTCTTGAGGGCTGGAATTACAGGCATGGGCCACCATGCCCCATGGTTCCTGCTTTTGACAGTCCTAGAAAGTGCTAAGGTTGAGGCTACAGTGTTTCAATCTGGGCATAGTAAAGCAAGAAATCTATTTGCTAGTATCAGACACAGAGCTTCGGGTCTTACAAAGGACAGTACTAAACATTAACCACACATCCAGAACTCTGAAGTACTGCTAAGGTCTTCTACACCATACAATTAATTAATTTCTTTTCTCTCTCTCTCTCTTTCTTTCTCCCTCTCCCTCCCCTTCTTTTGTTTGGCACTGGTGATTGAATTCTGGGCCTTCACAATGAAGGTACAGTTTCACCTCATTTCTTATTTTTTGAGACAGGGTCTCATTAAGTCACTAAGTTGCCCGGACTAGGATTAAACTTGTAGTCCTGCCTTAGGTTCCCTGAGTGCAGGAATTACAGGCCTGTGCCACCAGGCCTGGCTCCTTTAACCTTTTCTAAGAGTCATGGGCTAGCCGTTCCTCATCACTTGTCAAAAATGAACAGCTACTAGGCTTTTGGGCGGGGGGAGTTGTTAGGGAAGATTTTCCTCAATTTTAATAACTTTCCGCTCTTAGATCTTACGAATAGCTCAGTCCAACTTCCTCTTGTTTAGGTAATGCGGGAGCTGACAGCAACGGGCCCCTTAAATCGCCCTCCTTTAGACGGACAGTAGCGGTGGTCATTAAAGTTTAGAAGGGGAAATAAAGGTGCACTGCCTTGAGCTCTAGCCTGCTCTTTTCAGGCATACAGCTATCCTTTCAGAGGCAAAGAGAGACGCTGCTCCTTTCCAACTAAGCATCTGTCTTCCACAGATTTAAAGGCAGCGCGGGCTCCTCGGGGCCACTGAATCCCCGCGGCCGAGGCTTCCAGA
Source organism: Cuniculus paca (assembly GCA_004365215.1). Taxonomy (NCBI): domain Eukaryota; kingdom Metazoa; phylum Chordata; class Mammalia; order Rodentia; family Cuniculidae; genus Cuniculus; species Cuniculus paca. Next base: position 431 of record RJWT010043038.1, on the reverse strand, counting down.
GGCACTATTTCTACATGTAATCCTCTCCATCCTCCCAAACCTCGGGTGGACAACCCTGAGAGCTTACACCTGCAAGCCGCTCACTTGGTCAAGCAGTCATCAGGCTTTCAACAGCTCCTCTATTTTCCTCCTAGCCAGATAAACCCGATTTTAGGCTCATCAGGTGACACAAGTCCTTCCCGGGCGTGCTTCACTAGCCAACCGTCAGGATAACCCCTTCTGCGCCACCACCTCCCGGCCCGCAGGCTGCTCGCACGCCGGCGCTCACCCGGGGCTGGTCCTTGGAGATCGGGAAGAAGCGACGGTTGAAGCTATCGGCCACCAGAACTGCTTGCAGGGGCGGCGGCGGTTCCTCCTCCGTCGCCCTGGCTCCTCCGCCAACGCCGCCGCCGCCGCCTCCGGGGCCCCCACCACCTCGCTTGTTGGCCCGA
>RJWT010043037.1:0-12046 GCA_004365215.1 Cuniculus paca | reverse complement strand
GTTACAATAGCTTCATGAGTAAGTGGGTTAATAGTCTTATTAAATCCAAGGTGGTAATAAATGTAAACATTTATCATAAACATGAGTTGAGACCAATAATATCAACATGAAGGAAAATGGGAAAAGGGGATTCAGAGAAGAAGGGAGAGAAGGGAAAGGAAATTTTTTAAAAAAAGAACTTCCTTCTACTATGCACACATACCCACTCCCCAAAATGATTGTAAACTTCATGTACAGCAAAAGTGTACTGATTAAAAAACAGGCTGTAATTGAAGAAACCATGGCTTAGAGAAGCTAACAAAATTTCACAGGATCACACAGTCATAAAGTCAAGCATCACACCCAGCTATACAGGCTCCAGATTTTATGCAGCAATTTTAGAACTGGAATTCATCCTGGAATATTGGAACTGAAATTCATTCACTTAAGTGGCAACCACTCTCTGGAGCAACAGTTTCTTGGTAATAAAACCAGTATTTTTTTTTTTTTAGTGTGTATGGAATCATCTCCTCAGAGTCAGGAGACTGGTATGAGTACAGGAAAGGATATTGCCCCCACTTACCAGAAACACACCAGTCTAGAAAACTTGTAGTTGAGAGGTGCCTGTGGTGTATTGAATTTTTAAACCTCCTTTTACTTCTTTTCAAGGTGGAACATTGAGATACTTTAAGACGCTATTGCCATAGAAAAAATTTTGTTATCTATCTTATCAGCTCAACAGAGCAGGACTTTGGCAGCTGAAAAGCCCAGCCAACAGACAGATTTGCTTGATGAGTTTAGGCTCTAGGTACCGAGTTGTTATCTGCAAAGGTATGTTGCAAAGGGACAGGAAAGGACATAGAAGAGTAACTGGAGAGAGAAATCACTGGAAAACAGAATCGCAGCAAGAGCTCCCCCAAAGCTAACTCCAGCTGAGAAATCACCCAGCAGAGCAGACACAGGTGTCTCACACTGTCTGTATCTCTACCCCATGTGTGCAGTCTCTTCTGGGATATCATGTAACTATTAAACACTGTGCTAGAGAACTTGGTTCATTGGTGTTCAAAGATGCTCAGAATACGTTAAAAATGGCATTGAAAAAAATCAGTTCAAATATGCTGTTTGCTTAATTCCCAATCACTTCATGAGGCAGGTACTCTGATTGCTGTCTTTAAGACAAAAAAAAAAGTTTAAAGTCATCATATAAACAGTGCAATATTATCATCACTCACAGATGACAACCCAGACCAAGCCTGTCCATGTGAACCAGGCCACTGAACACATGGAAAAGGGCTCAAAAAGCCACAAATTGAGATTATAAAACAGGCAGTCTGTGAAAAAGGAAGTTTAATGAGGACTTTTTCTACCTTTGTTACCATGACATGATAATCATAAGACATATCTCTTAGTTATTTTAATCAGTATCATAAGTCAAATACAATTTACTTAATTTTAATCAGAAAACATTAATAAATTAATTTTACCGTGGCTCTGATAATTGTCACTGCCCTCTATATTCAAAATTGTAATGCACAGCATCTTTTCTTACAAAGAGTCAAAGTCTTGACCTAACTATACCTGTATGAATAAATTACAAGCAAATACTAACATTGTGCTACAGCAGCAGGCCAACTTTGTAATGGATAAGTGGATTTCTCTATCTACATTTGCAAAATTAATAATGGGTAAGATCGGTACCAAAATCAAAGATTATTTAAACACATAGTCTCTATAATCTTGTTTGATTGTGAAAGTAATTATGTAAACTAATCAGGTAAAATATTAAAATCTGCTGATTTCTGCTAGAGACAGTAAGGCTGTGAGTGCTGAGTGACTTCCAGGGACTTAGACAACTAATATAAACCACAGGATGGCTGTGAACTGTGGCAACCAACTTCAAGCTCAGGCAACTTTTCAACATAAGTCACATCCTCTGCTGCAGCATGAAATGCTTACTCATTTTTCCTAAAACTACCAATTTAACTAGTTTATATAGAGTACTGCATGAGATGACATTTTCTATGTTCTGGAGATAAGTGAGTGAAATTTGTGAGAAAATTATATTTGTGGCTAAACCACTGAAAGTCCAAAAATATAACCTCATAGAGTATTAGATTTCCACATTTCATTTAGTTATTTTATAATTCTATATTTTCATAAATATTAATTACATTCTATTGTCATAAACATCAAAACCTTTTCCTTATCTCTTATCCTTTTTACCTAAATATAGTAACCTTTCATGTCTACACGTATGAGCATAATCATGTAATATTAGATCTGGAAGTATCATTAAAGGAATACAGAGGACTTTCTCAGATATTTTTGTTCAATTAATGAGAGATGGAATGGATGAAAGAATGAAATGACTGTCACTCAGAGGATTTAATGAGAAAGCTGAGTGTCATCTGCTGCACTGTGGATACAAAAATCTGCTGTGCAAAGTACGTGACATTCTATTTCCTTCTCTACTGGAAAGATTTGCATGTCAGACAAGCTTCTATGGTTAAATTTATAAAGTTTGCATTTCCTTTCCTTTAGTGTATAGATCTGACATTATGAAAGCAATAAATGTTCTTTTCAAAAAGGAAAATATAATCATTAGTATATAAAACTTTTAAATGATAGTCATCTCTCTCCCTATAGGTATTCCTTTACTCTTAGAATTTGACAGATCTTATGTTTTCTTTGTATCAATCATCATTTTATGTTATATAATTTACTTCCTTCATATACTCATAATTAAATAATGTCTTATTAACAAAATGGCATTATAATACAGATAAATTACATATTGCTTCGATTTCTAAATCTAAAGCACAATCTGTTTTTAGTTATTCATGCTTAATAGTGTGAGTTCTATATTTAAGCACATGGACTTTTCACCCACTTCTGATAACCACTACCTGTGTTATCTTGCACAGTTGATTTATTTTGCAAATTTCATTTTCTTCAACAGTCAATGGCAGCAACAAATGTACCTTCTTCATTGTGTTATAGTTAGAATATTTAGCATAATCTGTAAAAGGACATTGTGCAGTATCTGGTACACAGGAACAACACAATTGTTCACCTGAATAATGAATATTATTTGCTCAATTAAATATTCTAGCATTGATATACTGGATTGAATCATGTTTTTGTAAAATGAAGGCCTACCAATCTCAGAGTGACTTTGTTTAGAAATAATATTTTGTAAGTAGAACGGGTCAAAATGAAGACATACTAGTTTAGTGTGGACTCTAACAAGTGGTATTCATATAAAAAGTGAGAATATAGTGTAGAGACACATAGACCAGAAACACACAGAGTGAACACTATATAGTGATGCAAAGTGTTCTTTGTTATCCAAGTTGCTTGTTGTTATATACAATGACATTTGCCTGTCTGTGATAAATCCCAAAAATATACTTTTAAAGCCAAAGAGACATAACTAAATTATTCATCTCTACTGCTAAATTGTGCTATATTTTGTTAAATTATAATATCTCATCACTATGTAACAGTGGTCTTTATATTCTTACTAACAATGAATATTAAAAGTTTTTAGACATGACAACTATAGAGAAGTATATTTCCATTTATTTATAATTTCTATGGGCCTTAATTTCTCCCAAGTATTAATATCATAAAATTATTGACTTTTGGGTTGTTGTGATGTTATGCTAGATACTTAGAACAATACATGACAAACATTGAAAGTAGAGAATAACTCAATAAATGTTCATGAATTTTTCTCCATTATTATTATGATTAAACAAAATTAACCTAAGAAAGAACAGTGTCCTCTATTTAGGAATCCTTCCAAATTATAGCTAATAATTAACATTATTTATTCCAGTTAATCACAGCCTGCTTATTTCCCAACAAGTTGTCATTTCATTAGTTTTGCTAAACAGTAAAATATAATTAAAGGGAAACACACAAGAAATAATTTTTTTCCTGTATTTCCCTTTATCACTATCTAAATGGCTAATTTTGCTTTTTTCTTTTTTTTCCCTTTCATTTTCCTTCATTCTTTCCCTCATTCCTTTTCACCTTTCTTCTTTCAAATAGTAAACTGATATTCTATTATATCATGTGGTAATTGGTTAAATACATTCACTCAAACATATGCAGTAGGCATAGAATTGGATAACTTGATTCATGACTATCAGTGAATATTTTATGTGAAACAAGTTGTTTAGTTAGTGTAGGTGGCAGTTTCATCATTTATTTATCGATTTCACACATATTATTAGTGTACATTTGTAGTACATAATGATTACATGCATCACGGAGGATTTGTACATGAACATAACACATCTTAATTATTTCTTTTGTCCCCTTCATCTTCCCTCTCTCTTTCTTCTCTTCCTTTCCCTGTTTACAAAAACTTCTTTTCGATTTTTTTTTTCTTCACAGATTTCTTGAAAGCTTATTGTGTGCTACCAAGTTTGGACACGTTGGCAAATAAGAAGTTACAGTAATTTTCCAATGGGATTTCAGTCTTCTTGGGAGAGAGATATTAGGCCTAAAATTCAATTGTTTTTTGTCATTGTGATACATCTACAATACAGAGATAAACAAATAAGCAGCAAGGAAGTTTATCTTAGGCTGGAATATCGGGAAATTTCATTCAAGGAAGTGACAATGAATGTAAATTGTAAAATATTGGTAGGAATAATTTGGGAAAAAGTGAAAGAAAGAGTGAGTGAAAAAAGAGAGAAAAAGAAAAGAGAAGAGAAGAGAAGAGAAGAGAAGAGAAGAGAAGAGAAGAAAAGAAAAGAAAAGAAAAGAGAAACAAGCAACCAGCAAGCAGAAGGGCTAGAATGAAAAACTCAAGGTTAGAAATAACATGCTAATGACTGAGGATCTGGGAAAAGTATTATGTCACTAGAGAGTAGAGAGAAGTCCGTGAAAGGACCATAGTCAGGTAGGGTGGGGAGTGGCCAATTTAAAGAACATATTAGCTATGTAATTGTTTATGTGGAAAACAAAGAAGCATATTTTCACTGCATGGCATTATTCTGTCATGGATGTGACCGCTACCATAGGTTAATAGTAATAAACTTTAAATTGGGTATGTTTTTGGAGTTTCCCAATTTAATACTGTGGAAAAGGCTGACACTAGAGAACACATTGAAAAAGAAAAAAAGAAAGCATTACATTCATTACGGAATGAAGGAATGCAAGTCTTGAACTAGATATGTACATGATAATACAGAGGAAGAGATGAGCTATTTGTGGGAGACATTGTAAAGGAAAATGGGATTTTTCAAAAACAAGTAAACAACGCAGGCGATGAGAACACATGGCAAAATCTAAGATCAACGTTAAGATCATGTTGAGTTTCTGCTCCAGTACTGAGATTCTGCAACTGTAACAAGAACGAGAGACTGATGATAGTTAATAAAGACTATGACTGGCACAGAAATGAGGGTGGGAGGTAGCATGGACTCCGCATGACGCCACTCCTGACCATACACTTATTACACAGTCTGAGCCCAACATGAAATATATTTTGAACATTTCAATGTTCTAAAGCTTAGACTAGTGCTTTGTTTCTTTGCTGTTTTGTATGCTCATTTGATGGTGTTTATTTTGTTGGGCTACTTTGACTCTAAGGCATTCATTGCCCTCATTTGTTTTTGCATAGCTCCTTTTTATAAGTCAGAATCAGATGATCCAGTATCTTGTATCAGCTTTAAAACATCAGGGTAATGTAACCTATTGGTCTTGAATAAATATAAACATGTATCACATAATAATTTTAGCTTATATGCAAAACAACTACTTGACTTACATGCTAGTTTCCATATAAGTAAGAATTAAGTATTGTTATTAAGAATTATTTTATACTGAACTTATTGAAGGCCCTAATTATTATACCTTGACCTTTAACTTTGAGATTTCTCTTTCTAAAAAGACACTTACATGGGACTGATCAGCTCTTCAAAAGTTTTGGCATTGTGTCTTACATTAGTCAACAGAATTTAGCACAAGCACTTGGATAAAATTCACACATACTTCTATTTTTTCTCTTTCCTCTCTTGCTTCAGTCTTCTCTTCATAAAATATTCCATGGCTTATTTGCTGGAAAGTAAGATATGTAGAGCCCAAACATATCACCTTAATTGTCTGAGCTGAAACTTTTCCAGATCAGCCGATAACTCATTCAGAAACGGGAGCAGCACATCTGATCAGCTTTGCTGTGCCCAACTTAGCAGACCCATGTATTTAACCAACACTCTCATGAGGAAAACGAAGTTAAACAGAAAAAAAAAATTGCCGATGTTGTAAGCAAGTATATTTTACAAAAGTATGAGGTAACTCTATGTAATTGTATATATACAATAATTCAGTTGTTTTTTTTGAGAGCTGATAAAAATGGAGGATAAACTAGCTTTCCTTTTCCACCACACCTGGAAATTGGCAGAGCTATGATTTACCACTAGACCTGTTGACACCAGACAATTATCCATTGGGAATGCAATTTCAGATGAGAATGCATTGAATTTTTATTTTGTGTTACTCGGATACTTGAAAAGGAACAATCTTTTGGAGCTGTCATTTCCATTTCCATTAGAAATTAAAAAGAAGCTGGAATTGTTCTTATTTTCCCAATACAGTGGTTTTTACTAAGTTTAAATTTAAGTAAAATTTAAGATTCATTGTCGATCTCATGTGAGTTATAGTATTTAATAGACACATATATCTAGTAACCACTGGTACAGTTAGCAAACATTTAACTCCTAGCCCATCATTGGAACTCATTCTAATTTGTGATCATCTTAGACACATTCACTTCTGCATTATCAAAATATATTATTTGTAACTTCAAAATTAGATACAGACAAAACATGTAGGCAGATTCAAGAATCACTTTCATAAATTCACAAGGAAGGACAAATTGTGAACACATCCACTAACCTATTATTTTACATAATAATAAGTTGAAATTAAATCTATTTAAATCCATGTAGAGAAGACAAGCATTTTAAAACTTTCTTTATAGCAAATAAAACAGAATTGAAAGAAAGAGGATGGAAAGAAGGAAGCAATGAAAGAAGGAAGAAAAACAGAGGGAAAACAAAAAGATGCAAGGAAAAAAAAGAAAGAAAAATTGACAGACAGATATATGGCTTGCCCATGGATTTTGGTTAATTCCAGGGTTGATATCAGGATTGATGACTTTCAGGCTCTAGGTTGGAAATCTTGTTGGCAAATTGAAAATCCATTCCTATGCTCTTTCAACAACTCTTTTCAGATGTAACACAATGAATTACCTTAAAAATTTGAGAAAAAAAAAAAAAGAAAGTGACAGGTAGTCAGACCTGTGTTCTAATAATATATTGATGTTTTTGAGTGAATTGTAAAAAAATATTTTTTATTTTAAAAAGAAAAAACAATGATACAGACTTTCAAGGTAAGCTAATAGGGGATTAACAATGGTTAATATATTGCATATTGTTATCTTCAAAGTATTTGCTCAGATTACAAGATATAAGCATGAAAAATTGATCAAACCATATAAAGCACAAACTGTTCTTTTCAATGATTATCATTATTTTTTTGTACTAGGAATCAAACTGAGGACCTTGAGCTTTCCAGGCAGGTGTTTGTGCTAATGAGCTGTATACCCAACCCTCATTCTTTCCAATGAACTGATAGAAATTAGTAGTATAATTATCTTAACTATCATTTGTATATATTTTTGCTTCTTTTACTTTCCCTCTTTTCTCCTTCCTTATATTCCAGTTGTTCTTTCCTTTTGAGTACTTTCTTCCACTTTCACAATATCTATTGGATCTCATTTACTCTTTCAGTTTCTTGCACTAGGGAGACAATATGATGCTTACACATGAGAGTCTGATTTGTTTTATTTATGAGTATGGTCTCAGGTTATATTCATTTACCTCACGTTTATCCTTCTTTGTAGCTGAGTAGTACTCTACTGTATAAAAATACCACATCGTCTTTATCATTGTGATTTTTATTTACATAAAGAAAATTTTGAAGCTAAAATGATATTAGTTGGATAATTGTAAAATAAAGCAATATGGTTATGTCCTTTGATCCAGAACTCAGCACAGGGATGGGAATATAATGGAGAATGATTGAAGGAATTAATACATCTATTCGGTATAGCCTAAATTTTATTACTCATGAGTATTGTGATGTACCAGGTACTATGGTGGGCTCTAGTGATAAACAGGTGAAGTTTTGTTTCTTCACTCAAACTGTTAGAAAAGACTTTATGGACTTCACCATACTTCTCATTCCTAACACTTTTGGACTCATCCTGAGTTGATACCAAGTCTTTTGAAAAACCTGGTGTGGAGATGAACTTGTAATTATGCCTATGATAGTGCTAACTTCTGACTGAAAAAAAAAACAGTCCAAAAATCAGAGGCAGACCCTATATTCAAAAACATAAAAGAATTAGCAAGTCTTCAAGGCTATTTTTGATTAATTTTCCAAGTGGACTAATGTTTAGATGGAATGCATCAAGAAATGAATAACTGATAATAATTGTTGCAAGTGGAGGCCAGAAAGCAGAGTTTGGGGGATGAGAAATTTAACTAATAGTCAGACCACTTTATACTGCATTGAAGAGCTTTCAAGAAAAGAGAAGCAAAGTTAGGCTCTCCCTCTGAGAAATATGGGGTAAAGCAGGAGAATGTTGAGTAAAGGACTGGGAGTGGAAAATAACATGAGAGAAATAATGCTTGTGTGTATTTTACATACAGATTTTGTAGACAGAATAAAGATGCACGGTAGAATGGGGACCTCCATTTATTCTAAGAGTCCCTTTTCAAGCACCCATATTCCTTTTGAAATCAGAGGTGAAATTTTTATATTAATGCTTAAATCATCCTGTTGTTCTATGATTCGATGAAAGGGTTAGTGGAAGTAACTGGCTATAGGATAAACCACAAAGTGGTTTTCTGTCAAATGACTTGACTTGTGGGCTTTATTTCTTGGAAACAATCTCAGCCTCAAATTCGCCCTTCTTTTCCCCAACATACACATTACACTACATACTTACTTTGTACTGTAGTCCTGTTATATTGTAGAAATTCCACAGAGAACCTACACTGAGAACATTTGATATGTGAAAAACAGAAACTAAGTTGATCTTTGTTAAAGAAATACATTAGTCACAGATCATATGTCCCAAATTCGCTGTGACATGTCCTTACACATTTCTCCCCTTTCATTGTCAAAGTTTTGGATGAAAAATGACTGTATATTACTATTCTACATTTTGAGTATTGTCATTGTCCCATTCAATTTTCATTCTCTCAATTGATCTCTCTGTGTGTCTCTTCTTTTCTCTTTTTATTGTCGTATATTTCTGATTGTACTCAGACTCCTTTACTTCTGTTTAAGTCTGACATATTTTGGTTTTTTTCCCATTCACAGTATTCAATCCTTCTCACTATCTAATAGCCCAATTTCTTATTCTTCATTCCTCCTTAAACTCTTTTCTTCTTTCCCCTATCTCCACGTATGTGTGCGTGAATATTCATCTTTACCTCTTTCCATCAGAGAATTTTCCTTCTTGATTTTTATAATCATCTTACCTAGTTCCACTATTTCCATCTGCATCACTTATGGTAGATTCTGAGATCAGCACCTCTATGAGTGGACCCATCATTTCAGTCTACCTTTGGTCTCTAGAAATGGCCCAGTAAGACAGGTGAACTCATAGGAGGATGAGTAATGACAAGGAAATGATACATTTGTCGCAGATTTCTAGCTACAGAGGAGAGTTTAAAATAGTATTTGAAAAGCAGGAGTAGTCCAAACCCAGAATAGATGTCCTCAAAACACTGACCATTTAAAAATTTCACTTATTTGCCAAAGGGTTGGAGTGAGGTTACTATGACTTTACCACAGAATCACCCTTCATCCAGAATCTAATCACAGTGCAGCATCACCACAAAAATAGAAATAGCTCATGCATCCCATTTGTCATTCCTGAGTATGCAGCTAATCAGAGCATCCCTGAGTGATAGCCAGAGAACAAAGACATTAAAGCAAATTTGTTGATGCCTCACAGTAATTGAGTTCAGGGTGAGAAAGGAGGGCAGGATGACTTCTCTAACTTGTGAGGAGGCATGTGACTTAAAAGGCTTTCATCTTCCTGAAATGTGGGAACATCTGACTCTCAACTGTACACAATGACGTAGAAGTCAGGAAAGCAGGCTGGACCTTCTTAGCCACAGGACACAGGGATGGACTGTGGACTCAAGCCACTTTCAACTTTTCCAGAAAAAATAAGATACCACCCCAAGTGACTTAGATGATAATAAATAGATGTGATATGACCCAGGTTTTCTTAATTACACATCCTATGTGCTTTCTGTGATATCTATTGCCTCATGCAGAATGAAGAAACGCAAAAGAAATATCACCCAAGGCACAAAGAAAACAGCATTTCAAGAAGTCTTTAAGAACTTAGACCAGATATTTTAAAACTTTATTTTGCAAACAAATTACCTGTGGATATTATTAAAAATGTAGATTCTGATTCAGTACAACTGCATTAGTCTCTGGCTGTTTAAAAAAATCTCAGTAGCTCCTTCTACTTAACCATAAATCCCATCTTGAACAATAAGGACCTAAAATGCTTCCATCCCTTTGAAGGACATGATGAAAGATTCAAGAAGACATGAAATTTGTCCAGGACCACCTTGTGCATTGCTGGTCCACTTGGACTACTCTGAAAGAGCAAGCAGCATGGTGTTTTTCTGTCTGTTTTTCTATGTCTTATTCTCTCTATTTCTACTTTTGCAGTTACACTGGCCCAAATACAAATGCCAGTCTACCAAATTCTAGCAAGTACTAGTGTCACATTCTCTGCATTCATGAAATGGAACAATTAGGCCCTCTATCACTTGGAATTTTTATTAAATAAGAAATAAATGGAAAAGTACATATAAAAGATTAGTGTAGTGTCTGGAACATACAGAAAGCCTTCTCTTCTCTAGTCATAATCACCTAGTATCCACGTGCAACTAACGAATAAAATCAACACAAAAAAGCAACAAAAGTTATTGTAAATTAAAGGCTTAAGAATCATTAGCTACAGATAGTTTCTTTTTCTGTCCAAGCTTTTAGTCACCAGATACAATCAAACTTCCAAGTTTTAAAGTTTTTGTTCCTAATTATTCTCTATCCAGAGAGACCTAGGATATGTTGTTTCTAGGGCTCTAATAAGTTAAATGCCCGTCATCTTCACAAATCGGGAAAAATTTAATCATTTCACCTCTACCACCCACCTCATTTTCTCCCGTTCAGTTCTCATAAAACATTCCCTTATGGCAGTTAATTATTGTGCTCAATCTTACTGAACAAATTAAATACATCCATAACCAATAAGGGAGTGTCCTTGTTAAACACATTCTTCCTGGAACTTTTTTCTAATATACAATCAAAATACTACACATCATTAAGGAAGAAATTTTTGCCAGTAGGCACAGAAAGATTTTCTTGTACAGTGTCCATGAAATTCACATAATGATTTATTAATTGGATATACGTTTGTCCCAAACTCTAGCAAGCCAGATTTCCCAAGTGCAATTTTTCATTAAAGTCAACTACTATTTTGTGCAATCTATTAACCAGTAAAACTAAGCTGCTCCTGATTACTCTTTCATTGTTTTATGATGATATTGTACATTGGGCTTTACCACCAACATTTTGTTAGCAGTGAAATGATACATCAGAGAGATCCAATTGCTTCCTTAAGATCACCAGAAATTGTAAGGCAGAACCCCAAACCAGATCCTTAGCATCCTTCTTTCTTCTATTTTTATTTCTTCCACATTAGAGCACCCTGGAGATTTGAAGAAACTCATCAGAGTCTGAAAGGGTGGATCACAGATGTTCTGTCTTCTTCCCCACTGTCCATGCCACCTGGCGCCACCTGGCCCTATGGTACAGTGCCAGGTGGAAAGGCCACCTCATTCCATAACAATCAGTGCTTGGAAAGAAAGCAATGAAGCAGACATCTGCCCTTTCCTGTGTTCTGTTTTCATAGCAATTGCTGCTGAGTTAATCAGATGTTTGTTCCAAG
>RJWT010043036.1:0-12032 GCA_004365215.1 Cuniculus paca | reverse complement strand
CCATGGGGGCTGTCAGAGGGGCTGGATAAAAATGACAATTTAAAGACTTATTTTTTTAAATTCACGTAAGTGGATATATTTAAAAATTTAAGTAAACTTTCAAATGATGTTTCTGTAGATGTATAGCATTTACCACTCTGGGGTTATGAGGCTTAAAGCTGCACTAAGGCTGTGCAAAGAGAAGATCTGTCATGTTAGCATCACAGGGGTGTCAAAAAAACTGTATTCTAGTTCTGTCATCCTTTTGGGGCTGGTCTTGGGCCGAAGGACTCTCTCCCGTGTCCTGCCTTCTGTCTGTCCCCAACCGTCTTCTCCATGTTTTTTGGTGAGTGCCTGTGATCCACACCTTGTGTCCTTTGTTGGGTGTCCTCAACATTTCACTCGCTCATCTGCTAAGTTTTGGATTTCAGCAGAAGAAAGGGAGTAGGGCAGGGGCAAACACACCCGTAACTGTGCCGCAGAAGCCTTTCACCACATTCCATTAGAATCACCACTGCCATTTAAAGGACAAGTCTTCCTGAAGGTAGGGCTCTCACATTCTTCCTGTGTCTTGGTCCAGCTTTTTGTACACTCCTTTACATTCTATTGTTTCTACTGTGCATTCAGACACCTCTGCAGCACTCCAAAAGAATTTCCTGCTCCAAAGGGACCATGATAGTCATTATTGCCCTGATAGGATATTTTCTCCTTGGTGTCCTCTTCTCAGCAGGAAATCTCTGAAGCCCCAGACTTTGATGTCCAATAGGATCTCAGAAATGAGAGAGATTTGGAGAAAAGTTTCCACCATAGCCACTGAGTTCATAGTTGGCACAGATGCATGGGTGGGGAACAGATTGTTTTTGACAATTGAATTTCAGAAAAATTCAGTCCAAGAGGTGGTTTGATGTATGGGTATGGATCTCAAGAATTCTAGGTAGGCATTAAGTGTGGCATTCTCAACCTGGAGGGTATGAGTGAGATACGAGTTGAGGCAGGAAGGAGACAGGGCCCAGGGAGATGTGTAAGTAAGATGTACTTGCGTCCGAGTAACTCTGGAGGGACAAGTGCAAGCATCACAGAAGCCAAAAGTGATCAGAGACTCAACGAAGAAAGAGTGGCTGATGCTGAGAATGTTGGGAAGAGTAAAGATTGACACAGGTGGCTGTTAGGAGGTCACTGGTGACCCTGGAACACCAGTGTTTTGGAGGATAGTAGTTATGGAAAGAGCAGTAAGAAAGGACAGGGACCATAACCAACCATTTCAGCTAGATGGGTCACAACGGGAAGTGGCAAAACAGCCTAGATGTGAAAGAATGAAGTATGCTCGTTGGAACAGGGTAGGGGGATTTTCAAATAGTTTATGCTGAAGAAAAGGACCCAGTGATTTGCAGTGCTTTGAGCTCTGCCCATTTTCTGAAGATCTAGCAAAGCTAAGTTACCTACTGCTCTGTAAACTTGACCCACTTACAGATCTTGCATCTTGTGGTGCAGGGTTCTCAGACTCTGAATCTCCTCCACAACTCCACCAAAAACCAGTGGGGTCACGTCAGAGTCGGGGTGCTGGGGACATTGAATTGGGGCTCTTGGGCGTTTCCTTTGGCCATCTCCTTTTCTTTCCTGTTCAAAGTCATTTACTTCCTTCTGTTTTTCACAAAGACTATTCCTATTTTATAGGCAGGGAAACCAGGGCTGTGGTTAGCGGGGCTGGGGTTATGGGCTCCTCTGCTTAACTCCCCTGTAGCTGAGGCCAGGAGGCAGCACAGATCTTGTGAGTTGCTGGTCTAATTAGCCTCTAATTGAGTTCCCTCTCCTTCCTCTCAGGCATCACAGTGACATGAAATTACAGGATTCAAACATATAATTTCCTAAACTTAAATGTGATTTATCTTAATAGGACTCTGTACCAGGTCAGTTTATCATGCAGTGTCAGGGAGCAGATCTATTATTCACCAGGACTGCTACTGAATAAGAGAACCTGAAGCCAGAGAGACTTTGAGGGATCAACTGTGCTCAGTTTTGGACAGGTCCTTGCCCCACACTGGCCACCTGTGTGCAGACAGAGTTAGAACTAAGTGGCAAGAGGAAAAGGCAGGCCCTGCATCCACAAAGCTTACATCGTGCTTTGGTCTAGCCAGTAGTTTTGATGCCTCAAGTTGACTTTTCAGCTGAAGAGACTGTGGGCATGATGCTAAACTTTGGCAGATGCTGGTCCTGCTTCAGATGCTCTGGGTTCTGAATTTCCCAGCAGAATGATCTAGGATATAGAAAAGTGCTTTAGAGTCATAGGGTCTTAGATCAGCAAGATGGCTTGTGTGTTGTGTGATTCACTGACTCATCAGAGCATTTCTTTAGTCATTTAGTCCCGCAGCAAGGCCCACATTTGCTTTACAGGGAGGGATAAAGCACAAACAGAAAAATGACTTGATTACAGTTCCATGGCAAAGGTAGCAGGGCCTGCCTTCCAGCCCAGACCTCCTCAGTCCGGCACCAAGTCCTCTTGTCCTAACACCAGCTGCAGACCAGCTGACATGTGCTCTTTGATGGTGGCAGTGGGGAAGTGGATGGCTGATGTTTATCTCCTTGATGAATGGAATTCCAGTTGGCAACTTGATCTTCAGCCTTTGCAACACTGGGAAGGCAAAGGGTGATCAAAAGCGTATATTTTTCTAATGAAAGATGCCTTTGGAAATCCAATATACCACTCTGTCAGCGTCATGAGCCAGGGGGAGGGATGAAAAAGATCTGCTGTGAGCGAGCCTGCCATTGACAAGTTGATCTAAATGTATACAAGCTGTGCAGCTTCTCCTAGCTCCAGGGATCCAGATATGTGCTGAAGAAATCCCAGTGCAGAGACAAGGGCTGGTGTGGCAGCGGAGTATCCTTGTGACTTGGCAGATACTTAAATTCTCACACTGTTCCCATTTGCTGTTCTGGGAAATGGAAGCAGTTGAACTTAACTCTTCAGGTTGTTGTGAGGGTCAAAAAAGACAAGAAATGTAAAGCAATCAGCAGGGGACTTGGTAGAGATGCTGTGACTCCTCTGTAAGTAAAGCTGGCTTCATAAACACACTCTATCTTCTTTTCTCAAGTCCCAAATGACAGAGGTTGATGGCATGTGGGCACAATCATCGCTCCTGATCTTGCTGTTTGGTAATCACAAACACACACTCCCAGAGAAAGGATGGTATTAGAGGAGAGGCTGTGGCACCTTCCATCAGCCTCTTTCTCTGGGGACTGTATCTGTCAGGGTTGTACGAGAGAAACAGATATAACACAAGATGTACAAATGTATAAGCAGTTACAAGGTTGGCTTAAGATGGTCAGCCACAGAGTCAGATGAGGAAATGTTCAGAGGGGTCTGCACACTGGAGACCAAAGGTTTCCACCCAAAGGCTGAAGCTCACTGCAGTGTTGCCTGCAAATCTGCATCAGGAGGCAGATGGGTCTGCAATGGAAGACTGATAAGTCTGTGCCAGAAGGCTGAAAGATCCAAGGAGGAAGCTGAAGAGTCTGCACTAAAAGCCAGGAGATGACATCCAAGCTGAAGGCAAAGGCTGGAGCTCCTCTGAAGAGCAGGAGCCCATCTGCCCTTTCTTATTTCCCTTTAACACCATCTAGGCAATGAACCACCCTACGATGGCTCCTCTGCACTCCAGGGTATAGAATTGCTGAGCCAATTCAATTAAGCTTCTAAACATCTCTAGTTGACACAATCAATCAACCACTACAGGGACCTACGACACCAACTCAAGAAAGAGGGGAGGGACACTTTTTTTATTTCATGTTTCTTTTCATTGCAGAGCAGTGAGGGAGGAGGGATCCTGTGTGTCAGGAGCCATGCAGATGCTGGGGACATTAAAGTTGGTTTCAACCCAATAGTTGCCCTTTGGATGGACACTCATCCATCCACTTGAGAACATCTTGCTTCTGGGCAAACTGCTGTTGGAGGGGGCGGGGGTGCCCAGGGCACCAGGGCCTGCTGGGAGGGGTCACAGGAATGAGACAGCAGTGGTACAAGTTCTGATCAGGGAGGAGGTGACATTTGAGTTGATCCTCGAAGGAGAAGGAGGAGAAGGTTTTTAGTTTTTAATTCAGTTTGACAAAGGTGAGGAAGTCACTAGGGAAACTGCGCGGACAGAGTCTCAGATGTGAGAGCATCTTGGCAGGCTCATGGGGGAGAGATTCATCCACTTGGCAGAGGGCCTGGAATGTGTGCAAAGGAGCTCTACTAACACAGCGAGAGAGGAAGGCTGGGTGCGGTGGGGCTGGAAAGGGAGGTGGTGGCACTGAGCCTGTGGAGACGCTTGGCATTTATTGCCCTGGATCACCGTGTCGCTGCGGAAGGGCAGCTAATCCATACCAGGGATTGTGCCGCTTCCCGCCAGGGGTGTTGTTTAAGCTGAGAACTGAAGGTCTGGAGAATGAGTGAAGCTGAAGAATAACAAGTGCAGAAGGAGAGCAGGATGAACAGAGAGACGGGCACCCTTGCTCCTGAAATAGGTGAGGCTGGAAAGGGAGGCATAGGCGATAATGTGTGGGCGAATGTCAGGGCCAAATCACCCAGGGTCTTCAAGCTGCAGGGTCATGGCATACAAGATAACTCACGTGCAGGGTCTGACATGACCAGGATTTCAGCTAGAAGTTTCCAGTTAACTCAAGCTGCCTGGTCTAGGGGCTGCATTCCCCTCTTTGTGTGTTCCAGCAGCACATTGTCTGAAGTTTGTGCTGTTTGGTCAATTGGCTTTTTTGCCTGTGGTATCTGTGTACTTGGGTAAGAGGATGCCAGGCATCAGTTAGATTTTTAAATGCGCATAGAGAGCCTCCTCTCTGGTCTTAATGCAGATTTGTGGCTTGTTCTGTGGAATTCATTCTGCACTACAAGGGTATGATATTACCCAATGTTTATGGATGGCTGAATCTAAAATATCCATTCCGAAGTCCACTGAAGGATGAAATTCCTTGTTACTTTCATAGATTCTCTTGTCTTACTTTTTCCCCCTGTGGAAGAACATAAAGCATTCGTACTTTTAGCCCAAAGCCTGGTCATTTTTCTAATCAGACCCGAATAAGAAGGAGGAGCATTCTGGGGAGAGATGCCTAGTTTGATGAAAACAGTTTCAGCTAGGGAGGGGTCCCCTAAATCACACCTTCACTTTGACCAACATCTCTGTCATGTTTTAACCACATCCAGAAACCAGAGCTGCAGCCCAGAATGTCTCAGCAACTGGCAATGATATTGATGCTTGCCAAGACTCAGGAGTTAAACATACCTGGCCAAGACTCCCCACCAAGGAAAAAAGTAGGGCCAGCACTGAGGCCCTGTGTTCTCATTCCTGTTCTTTTCCCATGGACAAGACATCAGTGTTTGGGGACTTTTATAAAATACTCAAACATAATCTTGAACTAAACTGTCTTTAATTCTACCACCTGTGCCTTTATCCTGTGTCTATCATGATTTTCTGATGTCCAAGATACTCTGCCTTCTTGTTTGCCAGACAAACCTTTCTGCAAGCCCCCAGAAGAATTATCTACCTCATATATTTGAGCTCCCTATGTGCCTTGTCTCTCCAGCATAGCACCTGCCACATCCTATGGTATTTGTGTGTTTATATGCCAAATCCTTCCAGGTCTCCTGTATCTTACCCATTTTTTGGTTTGGAGGCTATGGAAGAGTCTTTCACCAGAAGTGATGCAGAATGAATCAATACATGAATGAACCAGCTCAGGAGCAGTTACAGTAGCAGGTTAGACTTGTGTACTGTAGAGCACTGTAGCCAGCTGATGCCCATCTTCCTCAGCCCATCTGTGTTTCACTGCTTAGGTACTCAGAATTTTACTTACATCACCTTGTTTAAGAATGATATCCTTAGATACTGATATTAGGGGCTCAGGGTAGAGGGACTATTACTGTCTGAAGCAGGGCAGGGAGACAGACACAGTCCTGGTCCTTTGGATCTAATAGTTTGTGCAAAAAGTGGCTAATTAAATGGAGTGTGGGCATGTAGGACAGGCAGAATTCAGGGTGCCATGGAAGCCTTTGACAACATTTCTCACCCACACTGGATGAATCCAGGAAGGATCATTAGGGAAGTTCTTGTTTCAGGGAACTTAAGAGCAGGTGGAAATTGACCAGGCCAAAAGAAGGCTGAAGAAACCTAGGCTGGGGGAAAGAATGCAGGCAGTGCTAGAGGCCTAGGTGGACTCTGGAGGAGACCTAAGCGGGAACATGCAGGCTTCTTGACTCAGATAGTTATAACAAACCCAGAGCATGCCCTGCTCTCCTGATGGGCTGAGTATCTGGGTCTGCTCAGAGTGGTGGATATGGGCTCAGATCTGCTTTTGAGGCTTCAGGCTGTGTCCTGGAGGGGCGTGCTCCTATTCAGCGAGTCACCCTATTTTCTCATTTCCAGTCTTCTCCTCTTGACATTTTCCAGGTAGCAGCCTACCTATCTGTGAATTTCAAATCCTCCTGCAGCCCCAGGCATCCTGCACTGTGGCGTGCTTGGGAGGCAGGTGCATGTGGCTGCAGGTCCTTGCTCTTGATGCAAATTTTCATCTGTCTCTCAGCCACTGGGCCTTATAGCCTTAGAATGGCAACCATGTTCCCACTCCCTCAGATTGTCTGGAGGATTAATCATGAGCATTTGTAATAGCAGCACATAGTAAGTGCATTATATGCCATTGGTTTCCCTTCATTTACAGAGCACCCTAGAGTTCACTTACTGTGTGTGTAACTCCAGCTAACTATAATGCTCAATGTTACAGGACAGCAGCACCATTGCCATATTGACCCCTCTGGTGGTGCTATAATACCCATTTAACAGATG
The DNA here is from genome assembly GCA_004365215.1 of Cuniculus paca. Taxonomy (NCBI): domain Eukaryota; kingdom Metazoa; phylum Chordata; class Mammalia; order Rodentia; family Cuniculidae; genus Cuniculus; species Cuniculus paca. The sequence goes on along the minus strand of RJWT010043036.1, from coordinate 5,226 downwards.
AGAAAATAGAGGTTCAAAGAGGCAGAGATACTTGCCCAGTGTCTCAAACTCTTTAACTGAAAATCCAACACAGGCATCTGACTCCAGGGCTGAAGTCCCTCCATACTGCCCTCCATGTCCTTCTGGTCACTCCTTTGCCCAGCTCAGTGGGCAGAGGCTAGCAAAGGCCTCTGTCCTTGTACCTTTCAGTCCTTCTTTAATAGGATGCTGTTAGCTCATGACAAGGAGCATGGTTGTAAATAATGCATTATAGGAGAACAGCAGAATGCTTCTTGACCCTACATCCTGACGAAAGTCACCAGCTCCCCAGGCTCCCTTTTAATTTGAAGGCACACATACACCCTCCTTGGAAGCAAGCATGAGTGTCAGGAGTGATGCAGGCTGGGGCAACTGATGAATAGTTCCAACCCATCCCTGGGCCTGTAGCAGAGATTGGTACAGGTGTGGTGCTGGCCTGCTGGTTCCCTTCAGGGAAGGATCCAATGCCTTTCCCCAGGAAATTTCCAGGTGTGGATAAGTCTGGATTGAAGCCAGGGTGGCTTCCCTCCTCCTTCAGAAGATGGGACAGGCAGAAGTACAGGCTTCTATTTAAAGCCTCTAAATGTCAGGTATGTGCCCTATGTGAGTCATCTCATCTCATTATCCCATAGAACCCACTGGGCAGGCTGTTCAGATGAGCAAAAGGAGTTGCAGTGGCTAGGTAGTTTCATTTTAGGGCCAAGTTACACACATAGTAAGTACTGGAGCTTGGATTTAAACTCAGGTCTGACTGCCTCTGAGCCTGATCTCTGGGAGGTCCCCTGGGGTAGGATGATGTCCTGGCAGTTGTAAGCAAAGCAAACTCAGGAGGAGACTGCTGGATGTGATTTGGAAGAGGGCAGATGTGGCAGAATCAGGGACTCATGAACAAACCTGTGAATTGGGGCAGGACACATTCGAAGCAAAGTGGACAATGAAGGTGAGGGAAAGCAGAGCTTTCTTCTTCCAAGGTGGGCAGCACTCCATTGGGACTCCACAGTGATGCTGCCTTCCAGATGAGGCAGGAGCTGTTTCCTCTCAGTAGGAAGCACAGGGCCAGGGTCTATGACTGTGAAGTCTTAGGCTGATAGTGGACATGTATGGTCATCAAGCCCTTGGCCCAGGCCAACTCTACTTCCAGGGACAGGGATATACCTCTTAGTTGGGCCCATTAGTCCCAACTGCTATTCATTCTTCTCTTCAGGGAGAGCTGAGCAGATATCAGACAGGAAGCACATGGACCAATGTGTCTCTCTTATCCCTCGCCTTCTTTGTCCCAGAGAGGTACATTGCTGGAAGCACTCAACATCCCTCAGTCCTTGGAGAGGCAGCCATAAAGCAAGGTGCTCTTCTGCAAATATGTCAGCCACCATCTGATCAGCAGGTGGCCTGTGAAGATAAAACCCCCAGGCAGAGAGCTAGGAGTGGCACACTCTTCTGCGGGCCTTGTTCCCCATCTCTCATCCCACAGTTGGGACAAAGTAGCTTGGAGCAGAAAGTTACGGTCAATAGCTCCTAATGTCGAGTGCTTAGGATGTGATACTTAGGAGGTTCCTTGAGACACTTAGAAAATGATTTCCATAGAATTGGAATTGTATAAGTGATAATGAGATATAAATAAATAAATGTAGATAGTTCTTTTAAGACAACTGATCATAAGTGAATGAGACATAGAAGACTGGTCTAGGGAGAGGCAGGAAGATGCAAGGTTCAGAGACTGTTACAGTGCCAGCTGTTGTTAAACTGAGTGTTTTTGTAGATGGAGGTGGGAGGAATTTAGGGAGAGAGAGGAAGGGATGGGGACACACACACACACACACACACACACACCTACACAGAATGAGAGAGAGAGAGATAGAGAGAGAGAGGGACTCCAGACTCAAAAAGTAGATCAGAAGCACTCCTTTGATATGTTACTGCTTGAAAAGGAATGTCTGATGTTCCAGTTTATATTTTATTGTGCCTGTGGATTCTGTTAATGCTACTTTCAAAAAAGGAATAGTTCTAGAAATGCAGGATGCAACATGAAGTTTGGAAATTGGAAAAGACGGTGATGCTATAGTCCTATTTGTAAACCTAGATCCTGTCTAAAAGTTAAATTTATTTGGAAGAACTCAAACTGATGATATCCTGTTCCTGCCATCCTCTCTTTGTTTCTGTCTCTGTCTTTCTCTCTGTCTTCCTCTCTCTCTCTGGCATGTACACGCCACATGAGGAAAATGACTCTTGACTCTTTTGCCCTTGTCCACTGAAGACGTGGCCTGTGCCTGCTGGCTCTCTGGAAACCTTTCAGCCTTGCCTCCTGCAGCCCTTGCAAGCAACTGAATTACCATTCCTCGCCCTCAGCTCAAAGAGAGATTGTTAACAAAGCCCAAGGAACAGAGGAGCCAAGAAAGGCAGGACGAAGGCAGGTGGCGCCATGAGGATTGCAGCAGGAATATAAATGGCTATTTATTTTTTTTCTCTAAAGAAGGATTTTAAAGGTTATCAAGCTATTCCCTTTTCAAATAGAGAGCAGAAATACCAGAGACCACAGTGGTGGGAGGAAGGTTGACTGCAAGTTTAAAATGGTCAAGAATCTGGGGAGAGGAAGCTGTCTGCAGCCCACCGAAAGGGCACAAGCTTAGCTTGACTGGAGAACTAGGGCTCTTGGTTCAAATTTCCAATCTCTCCAGGGTCTAGTAAAGTTGAGCAAATCATTCACTTCCTCTGGGCTTCATTGGAAAAATGCTCCATTTGGTTTCAGGGAAACTAGGATGTACCCAAGCACTGTAATTGCAGCAATCGATCTTGGATGCAATGTTTAGCCATCTCTCTCAGTCTCCTTTCCTCAGAATGGGAATCATAAGGGCCCTTCACAAGGGGAGGGCTTGAAGGAATGTTCTTAGCTCACTCAAGGCAGGTGGATGTCATTCACAGACACTGTCGAGAGTGATGACAATAATAACTAAATTATACTTGCTAAGTATCAAAGTGCCCTCTGGATGCCTGTACTTTTTGCACAGTGCCTTGACTGTTTTTGGAGGAGGCTCCTGATACAGTCCCAGCCCATCTGTAAGTGGCTCACCTTTTGGCTTGGCTTGCTTTGCTATAGATGTACAGAGCTTTGGCATTTTGAAACAGAATGAAAGCCCGTCTGTTCTCATTTCTTCGAGCGTGTTTGTTTACCCAACATGTGTTCTATTTTCTTGGAGCGTACATCCTTCCCCTGCGTTTCAAGGTAGAAGAGCCATTACGCCTAATGAGCGTCCCTTTCTCACTTGTGTGCCACTTAAGATGTTCAAGAGTGTGCTTGGATGTTAACCTTTCAATGCATCTTTGTAATGGCATGTCACCCTTAAAAATGAGATGTCAGTTTCCCGCAATAGGGAATAGACACTGATTTTCAGCCTGAAAACCACCACGCATCCTTCTAGGTGGCTCATTTAGGTTGATGATGTTATAAAACACCATGAGACTGACTGGAAGGGAGGGAAGTACTGCCCGTGAATGTGGCCATTCTGCTGGGATCCACGCTATGAATGAGGTAAATACCTAGCAAGGTGACATATTCTCATTGCATTTAAACACAGCTCTAGGATCCTGAAACCCATCACTTCAAAGTGCATTGCTGGCAACCCTATTTGTCAAGTGGCTTCAATATTACCTATGTGAATCAATGCTGTCGGCAAAGACATTGGAAGAATGGACACATAAAAAATAATTGTCTTCTGGGAGCTCACAGAACTCACTGGATACATCCTCCTTGTTTGTCCCCATTGCTAAGGATGTAAGCCCCTCATCTCTTTTCATTATCAGTTGGCATCAGAGAAACTTCTCTCTGTCTGCACAGAGCATCTCATTGCTGCTGAACATCAGGCTCTGCATCTACCTTGTGAAACTCTGCTCATTTTCCAAGACCCAGTTCTGAAATCACCAGGTCCTTAAACTCTTTCCAGGTTTCCTGGGATAGAGGAATTGTTCCCTCTTTTCTCTGAGATCCTCCAGTGCCTTTTTATAACTCTACTCTTATGACTCTACAGTGCCTTCTTTATAACTCTCCACACTAAATAATAACTAGTTGTTTGTATGTTTATTTTTCCTCTTGGGCCATGAACTGAAGGACAGCAGTGGGGAATACATTTGTTCATTTCTAATGAACAATGCCTACCTAACAATGCCTAGGACATATTTCACACTCATTAGAACTTTTATGAAAAAAACAAAATGAAAACGTAAGGGATGGTTAAAGGATGCCAGAGCTAACATAGGTTGGACAGAGCAAAAGAGTGAGTTTGCTAAAAGACAGTGAAAATTAGAAGAGATTGTTTTGTTTTTATGTTGAGTTTTCCCCTCTGGGAGGAGAGTAGAATGAGCATATGAGAGGGGATGATTTCTTGTGCAAGGGCTGGATCTCCTATTAGAAAGTACATATTTTCTCTCTTAGACAAAGCGGTTTTCCTTTGACAGCAGAGCCTCTAAGGCATTGTCCTGAAGAAAGTAACGGACGGGAAGCAGTAGCTATTGAAGAATGTGCCAAGAGGCACAAAGAAATGCAAGCGAGAGGTGGTCTAAGTTGTGCATCCAGCTCCCTCTGCAGCTCTGTCAGACCACATTCTAAGGTCGTGTGTGCTGGGCAAGAGGGTGTCATCCAAGGAACCCATGCAGCGATAGCAGGGTTCTGCACTCCTGGTTGCTTTTCTAATTCTCATCCTTTTCCTTCGGGCTCACAATCCTTACATTTTTACCCATGGTCATGTATTACACGATGAGCCCCCCAAAAATTATTTAAGGTGACACCATTCTTGGAGAGCCCAACCCCCTTGTTAAATGCTGGACTGGGCATGGACATGAGTCTCAGTTGTGGTCAGTGATGTAATAGGACCAGTCTTCTGGTAGTTTCCTCACTGTCAAAAAGGAACTGTTGTAGGGTTGCTAGATTCAGCACACAAAAATCTTGGATAGCATGTTAAATTCTAATTTCCGATAAATGACAAACACACTGAATATCTGTACATCTTCTGTGGGTTTGAATATGAAACTCATGCTGAAACCTGATTCTCAATGTGAAGGTGTTGGGAGGTGGTCAGAACTGGTCATTAATGTTGTTCATGTTGGACTGGGATAATTCTTGTGGGAGTGAATGAGGTCTTGTTCTCCAGGGAGGAGGTTCTTTACTGTGAGGATTGAGTTGGTATAAGGCAAGTTTGTCTTCCTGGGCTTTATCTT